>JABTXL010007734.1:26372257-26393225 GCA_025134845.1 Neodon shergylaensis
GAAGAGAAGAGAAGAGAAGAGAAGAGAAGAGAAGAGAAGAGAAGAGAAGAGAAGAGAAGAGAAGAGAAGAGAAGAGAAGGGCAAACAAAGGGAACCAGAGAGATGACTCAGGAGTTAACAATGTTTCCTGCTCTCCCAGAGGGCCAGCTCCAAACACCCATGTCAGGTGTCTTACCACCACTCAAGCTATAGGGGAGCAGATGCCTTCTTCTGGCTTCTGCTGGCATTCACGCATGTGAATTCACACTTACCTTTCCCTGGATCTCATATCTGCTCAAGCTCTCTCTCACTCCACACGGGACACCATACTGCCCAGCTCTAACCACCCCAGTCTCAGCTGTATTCTTGATCCCTAGCTTTGGACCCAGAAACCCCAATTGGGATTTCTTTGTGCGCCAGAAAGTCTTGTTTCTGCTGAGAAGACAGGACTTGCGCTCCACCAGGCTGAGTAACTGGTGGGCAGACTCTTCAGTCCCACAGCCTTCTCACTGGAAAACAGTGCCTGCTATCCTCACAGTCCTTTGGGAGGAAGCTCAGGAGATGATGGGGACCAGGCTGGTCAGATTCTGATTGTGGATTCCCAAATTCACCCATTTACTTAGTGTACCACATCCACAGAAGAGCTGGAATGCTGGGAATACGTAACTCAGCATCAACCTTGTCCTGCAATAGTCCTAAGATTCATGTTTTGCCGGTCTATGATGATTTGTCTCTGCACCAAGCTAATTCTACCCCCATCTTGGCCACTTTCCCAGGCAAGGAGGAGGCATCCAGGCTTGACAGGGATTGGCTGGTTTAGAATGACCCAGCCCCCCAGCCTCCAGAAGCCAGGGAGAAAGGAGTCCCAGAAGAGGAGTGGAAAGGTATGGTAGATTGCTGTTCCTGAGAGGAAGTGTCAGGTTGGGGGACGGTGACGTCGTAGGGACCTAATCTGGAGTAAGGAACATACAACCCAGGGGCAGGGCAGGGCAGGGCAGAAATCCAGCTGGACACACACAAATGCCACAGAGAGCCAGCTGGCCTTGGGCATGGTAGCTTCTGAATAATCAAACCCCTGGTTAGTTTTGCATAATTTAGGGAGGTCTTAAGTCCTGATCAATCTCTCTCCTCCCTATGTTTTGCTAGCCTGGCCCTCCCCCAACACTGTGCTCCTCCTTCCCTTCCTCATCTTCTCCACTCTTATTGCCCCTTCCCCTGCACTTTCCTGGATCTTACTCCTCCTCCTCCTCCCTGCTTTGTCCTCTGTCCAGTGTCTCTGAAGATTCCTGCCTCTTTCCTGGACTTCCGTTCTTCACTGTGCTGCTGATCCACCCAGCAGGATGTCACAGCTGAGCCTGCCCTGGCTGGCACTGGGGCCTGAATGGGCCTCCCCATGGCAGCTCCTGCTGCCCATTGGTGCCCTCTGGCTCCTGGCCCGAATTCTGACCCAGATCTATGCTGTGTATGGGAGTTATCGTCGCCTTCGTGGTTTCCCTCAGCCTCCCAAACAGAACTGGCTTCTGGGCCATGTGGGCATGGTAAGTGTGGCATCAGGATGGGGAATGTCAGAGTGGACAGTCTTTTAAGGGGCCAGACATGGGGCTCAGACTGATGGAGTGAGTTAGCTGATGATCTTGGGTATGCCTTCCCATCTTATCTCTCTGGGCTCCCACTCCAGTCTGCTGTGGCATTTCCAACTGTCTTCCTCACACTGGGGGACACTGAGAAGTTCTCAGGATGGGATCTACAGAGTGAAGACCCATGACCTTTCCTCAGTGTCTGCTTGTTAGAGTTGAGGTCTCCTGGGGGACTGTGGCAGTTCCTTTGTGTGAGCCCATCTCTGTCCTACAGTTCTGCAGTATTGATCTTTGATCTCTCTCCCTAACTGCACAGGTGGGGCACAGCTGGGCTATAGCAGAGTGCAGCCTGACTCCCCACCTCCCTCCCTGGGCCATTTCCTCCTTATCATGTTCTTCTATAAGATAGACCAGTGTTACCTGTTGTTGTGTTACCTGGATAAAATCTGTCCACTCATCCTCTTTCCATGAACCTTCCTTGACCCCACCCTTTACCCCACACTTTGAACTTTGAGTTCCATCTGCTCTCCCATTTAGGTGGCTTAGCTGCCGTAGTTTGGCTTGCAAATGGCCCAGTGTGGGCTGTGCACAGAGGTTCCAGATGCTCTGAGACTGGTGGTCAACCAGTGGGTGCTGTTGGGTGGCAGTTGCTATCAATTCTACTCCCCCGGAACCTGGCAAGGCTGGAGGTCCCTGGTGTGTGGCCCTTTCTCCAGGGGAAGAACTGGAGATGTTGTGGCCCAGCCAGGACATAAAAGGTCATAGGTACACAACCTAACTTGTCCACTGGGCCTGAAATGTACAGTTGGGCCTTGGGCATGTCCCTGGGAAGAACAAAACAGAAAGAGACAAGGGTTCCCTTCATCACTTCAAAATCGAGACACAGGTTCACTTATGACGGAAGCTGTGTCACTTTCAGAGGCTGCAGAAGGCACCTGCTGATGCTCCTGCAAAAGTGACTTAGTTATGGTTTTCTGAAGAAGGGGGACAAGTAGCACACACACACACACATGCGCGGAGAGAGAGAGAGAGAGAGAGAGAGAGAGAGAGAGAGAGAGAGAGAGAATGATACATCAAGGAGTGATGGGGACATTCTGGGAAATTTGTCCAAAACTGGTATTGTCATTATGCTGACATCAGAGCCTACTAACACAAACCTGCTATGTGTGGTTTTCTGTGCACCTAGGCTATCTGGTACCAATTGTTGTACAAATCTGTACATCATGGTGCTTTCCTTAACATTGTAGGCAATTTGTTATATCATGGTATTTATATATCTGAATGTATCTAAACATAGAAAAGTATAAGAAAAATAATAAGCAACAGAGATTCTTTAGCTTCATTGCAGCCGTAAGAGATAAATTCACCTGTGCAGTCTATCTTTGACACAGGATCATGCATCTGCAGTCATGTGTACACACATACATATGTATACATATATGTAAAGCAGGGTAGAAGAGAGGAGGTCCATTGCATTATGGGAGTTGGTTTATGTCTTTGTGGAGATGGAGGAATACCTCACTATGCCATCTGCAAATAGGAATCCAGGCTATGACAACTCAGTCTTGGAACAACAGAAAACCCAGGGGTGTGAGGGGCTCAGGTGTAAATACTCGAGAGTTGTACAGTAATCTTTTTGTACACTGTGAAGATGTGTCACCCAGATTGGTTTAATAAAAAGCTGAATGGCTGCTGAGCAGTGATGGTGCATGCCTTTAATCTCAGCACTTGGGAGGCAAAGACATGTGGATCTCTGAGAGTTCGAGGCCAGATAGGTCTATAGAGCGAGTTCCAGGACAGCCAGAGCTGCAACACAGAGGAACCCTGTCTTGAAAAACAATAAATAAATAAATAAATAAATAACTGAATGGCCAATACCTAGGCAGGATTTGGGGGGCAGAGAAGACACTAGGAAGAAGGCAGAGACGTGAAAGGACACAGAGCAAGAAGGTGGGCACTATGGACATGAGGCCATAAAGTCACAAAACAGAAAGTAAATAATAGAAATGAGTTGATTTAAGTTATAAGAGCTAGTTAGAAACAAGCCTGGGCTATTGGCCAAACTTTCATAATTAATAATAAGTCTCTGTGTCATGATTTGGAAGCTGGCAGGTGGGACAGAGAAAGACTTACGACACCAGAGCTCAACATCACCTCAAGGGCCTGAATTTTGATATCTGATGCCAGGAGAAGATGGATGTACCAGCTTTGGAAAAGGGATCAAACTTTCCCCTTCTCTGGGTTGGATGGTGTTGTCCACACTGCCTACCAATGCAAAGAATAATTCTTTTTGAAACACCATCGCAGATGCACCCAGAGGTCATGAGCATCCCTACCTGGGCATCTCTCAACCCAGGCAACTTGATCCCTGAGATAAACCACCTCGGGAGATGACTGTGCCTGTGTTGTTTGCAGATAACTCCTACAGAGCAGGGGATGAAGAAATTGACTCAGCTGGTAGCCACCTACCCTCAAGGCTTCATGCTGTGGATCGGTCCAATGTTCCCCACTATCACTCTGTGCCACACTGACATCGTCCGATCTATCCTCAATGCCTCAGGTACCCAGGGGAGCTGGCAGTGGTGGGAATCGGAGGGCTTCCAGTTCCTAACCACATATTTCAGCATGGCTCCTATAGTGGTCCAGTCCCTTCCTTTCTCCCATCAGCCTCTCTGCTCTCTTCGTAGTTTTACCAGCACCCACACGACTGTCCTTTCTGGACCTACCTAGAGCTTGGTGTTCTGGGATGTTCCAGGTTCCCAGGTGTCTTCCTCCTAAGATTCTATCCTAGAGGAAGTCAATTCTTGAGACAGAACTTGACGAGGATGCCAGGTGGTGGTGCACGCCTTTAATCCCTGCACTCAGGAGGAAGAGGCAGGCAGATCTCTGTGAGTTCGAAGCCAGCCTGGTCTACAGAGTTCCAGGACAGGCTCCAAAGCTATAGAGAAACCCTGTGTCGAACTCCCCTCCCAAAAAAGAAAAGCACTTGACAGGAACAACCCTAACCTTGTGTTGTCAGAGGGAGTGGGGCCCTGATAGCTAAGTGGAAGGGTATGGTCTCTGCTAGAATATGTGCAAAGGCTTCCTGGGAAAGGAGTTGTTCAAGCCATGTCTGTGGGCATGAGTAAGAATATTGAAGGCAAGTCCAGGTGTCCCCATAGGCATCAGAAATATCTGAGACCAAGGCCCAGAACCAGAAAAGAACCTCCCCAGGTTCAGAGCAAAGAGAGCAAAGAGGCTATTATTTCTATACCATCCAGCTCTGCTGAGTTGATCTTTCCACCCTGCCCAGCTGGTTGATTGCCTTATGTCGACTGGTGTCTTGTCAGGGTCCAGAAATCGCCCCGCAAGACACCCATCACAGCCTAGCCCCTTTCTCTTGCATTCTCGTCTTCCCATCTTGGGATAGACCAGGCTGAGAAGGGAAAGAAAAGCAGCACCACAGCTCTGTCCCTTGCCAAGCATGAGCCTGACACCCTCTGGCTGCCAAATTATTTCAATTATTCCCTGGAACTTGAGCACCTGAATCGACCACCCCACTTTACTTTTTAAAATATTCATGGGAGGGCATGTTTGTGTGTGCGTGTGCAGGCATGCATTTGCCGTGGCACATGTGTGGAGGTTAGAGGGCGCCTTGGGTGCTGACCCTTGCCTTGCATCTTGCTTGAGACACAGTCCCTCATTGTCTGCTCCTGTATATACACATCACTTGGATAGACCTCAAACTTCAGGGGCAGGTGGACAACCCTCTTGTATCTGGCTCCTATCTTACCATGATAACACCGCGATTGCAGGCGCGTGTTGTCTCATCTGGTTCGGAGGATTCATGCTCTGGTCCTCAGACTTGTACGACAGGTGCTTTTATCCACCAAGTCACCTCCCCAGTCCAGATCACCCACTTTCACAAAGCCCATGCTCTTTACTCGAGGTGGGCACTGGGCTGCTGGATCCAGCTTGCCCACAACTGAGGTCTCTAGCTGATAATGTAATTTGTATCAGGCAGGCAGGCTGGGCTATGAAAATGATGTTCCTACATCTTTCTAACCTGGACATGCCCTGTCTCATGTCTGATTGTGTTGCTTATGTCTGGGACCCAGGGTCCTTCTGAGAAATGATAGATGCTTTATCTGGCTTGTATCCAAGGCAAATTTTTAAGAATCTCCAGGTGAGATCAATGGGTCACAACCTGGGTCACACCTGGTTTATTAATTGAGCTTTTGCTGTTTTGAAGACAGTGTTTCGCTGGTTTTGCTGTTCAGTTCAGGTTAGCTTCATACTCTGGATTTTCTTGCTTTAACCTCTTGAGTGCTGGAAATTACAAGAGCCATAATTTCTTAGTTATTTTTCTGTTGCTGTGATAAAACACCATGAACAAGGGAACTCACAGAGTGCAGAGTTTATTTTAGATTATGGTTTCAGAGGAAGAGTTTATAATGGTGACGGAGGCACGGTGACAAGAGCAGGAAACCAAGAGATCACGTACTCTACCTTAAACTCAAAGAAGAAGGAGAAACCTAGAAGTAGCTAGAGTCTATGGACTCTTAAAAACCTGATGCAACTGAGGTATTTCATCCAGCAAAGCAACACCTGCTAAACCTCCCGAAACAGTGCCCGTAGCTGGGGAACAAGTAATCATGTACATTGGCCTCTGGGAGACATTCTCATTCAAAACACCATACATATTCTCAGATCTTGTCAGCAGCTTGTCTGAGGTATACACAGAGGTTTGTCAGGTAGTCTCTGGTCCATGTTATAGCCTGAGGCATCATGATGCCAAGGTGGTTACGTGTGCTAAGGCCGTGCCATGTCATGTTAACCCTTTTGTGTCAATGTGATGTGTTCCGTATCTGTTCAGGAGATGTCAGCTACCTAGGGTGCCTAGATGGCAAGGACATAGGTTCCAATAAATGTCACAGAGTGTTGGAATGGGATCAGGCAGACATGTTAGACTATGCAGAAGCCGTGGGAAGCAGTGCTGCAGCATAATGTAGCATGTCAAGTTGTACCTTTGACTTACCTGCTGCTACTACTGCTGCCTGGTCTAGTCTTCTCTTACTTTCAACTTCATTTTGCTTCCTCTGTCCTTGGGTCTTTTCATGGTATGTGGACTTTGGAGGGCAAGGGCAGACTCCTGGAAAGGATTGTAACCCATCATCCGTGGTCTGCCCTTACTCACTCCATGACCCCCGACTGTCTTTGTTCATGTTAGCTGCAGTTGCCCTCAAGGATGTAGTACTCTACAGCTTTCTGAAGCCCTGGCTTGGTGAGTATCTGCATATGAGGGACAAAGGGATCCTTGGGGGTCAGGAAAAGGTGCTAAGTCTTGCCTAACACTATGGCCGCTTCTTCAGGGGATGGGCTCTTGGTGAGTGCTGGTGACAAGTGGAGCCGCCACCGTCGTATGCTGACCCCTGCCTTTCATTTCAACATCCTGAAGCCTTATGTGAAGATTTTCAATGACAGCACCAACATCATGCATGTGAGTCCCTGGAACCCAGCTTTATAACATTCTCCTCTTTCCCAAACCATGGCTATTCCTGCGTCTGTGTGGCTGGAACCTAAGATAAGGAGGCTGGTTCTGGGTCACAACTTGAGAATAGGCAGAGTCTCAAGGAGTCAAAGTCCAGTTCCAGTCCTCTGTCTTTCTGTCCAGGCCAAGTGGCAGCATCTGATCTCCAAAGGCAACACCCGTCTGGACATGTTTGAGCACGTCAGCCTCATGACTCTGGACAGTCTGCAGAAATGTGTCTTCAGCTTTAACAGCCACTGTCAGGAGTAAGTCCATGTTCTGGGCCTCATAACCCAAAGGAGGGAGGACTGGTCAGGGGATCAGAGTGGCCTCCCAAAAATGTTTCAGAACCAACACTGAAAGACCTGGGAAAGGAGAAAGTGATTCTTCCTTCCAGGAAGTGGGATTATTTCAATAAAGCTACAAAGATGGGGACAAGCAGAACTTGTGGGGTAGAAAGTGGGAGGCACCTTGGAAGCGAAACTCAAAAGCTTAGCAGTGGCTAGATTGTAAGACCAGTGTAAGACCAGGAAAGGTGTACTTTTAGCCTCTGGTCCCTGGGAGACGATGAAGGTGTCAGTGCTTGTGTTAGTCCTATTTCCAAAAATGTGGCAAAGGTCTTGAGAGAGCTTGAAATGAGGCTTATTCTGGCTCAGGGTTTCAGAAGCCTTAATCAATGATCCATCGACTCCATTGCGTTTGAGCCAGTATAACAGCACACCACAGCCAGAAGCACCGGTTAAAAGAGTCTGATGCCCCATGGCATCCAGAAACAGACAGAAAGACAAAGAGGCAAACTGATAGACTATCCACATTGAGAGCATACTTAATGCCCTAATTCCTCCCTAGATGCCACATCTTGAAGTTCTATGGCCTTGAATGTTCTATAGGGGCCTTGGAGAGATGGCTCTTGCAGGGGACCTGGGTTTGATTCCTAGCACCCATAAGGAAGTTTACAACTATCTGTAACTACGGTTCCAGGTGACCCAACACACTCTTCTGCCCTTCAAAGGCACCAGGGTCCATATATACATCAGGCAAAACACATAAAATAAAAATAAATAAATTTTTGAGACAAGTTCTCATTTTATGAGTTTCAGCTGGCCTGAAACTCATTATGTAGACTAGGCTGGCCTCAAAATCTACCTGCCTCTACCTCCAGGGTGCTGGGATTAAAGGCTTGTGCCATCATGCCAATGAAATAAATAAATAATAAATAAATGTTTAAATAAATATGTGAGTTTTAAGTACATAAATATATGAATAAATAAATATATAATATATGCATGAGCTTAAGAATACACACACACATATACCTTAGGGAGATAATTCTAAGTTACAGCAGAGCTGATGATACCTCCTTCCTTAAGCTTGGACCTCATTCTTTTCCAATATGGCCCAGGGCTCAGCTCCTATTAATATTGGTGCTTCCACGGTTGATTTATCTAGTCTCTTCATGAAGTCAGTACTGAGAGCTGTCTGCACTGTGGTTTGGGAGCATAGGGTGTGGAGGCAGCTCACAGACATATGATGAATTCATTGAGAGTTGAATCTCAGGGCTCATTCCACTCTGCCTCAGTGGCCCTGTTCCTGGCTACTCCATTCACAGTGGCTCCTGGCTGCTGGTAAGAGGCACAAGATCCAAGTATTTTAAATTGCTGTCTCCTTTGTCCAAATCCTGCAGGAAGCCCAGTGAGTATATTGCTGCCATCTTGGAGCTCAGTGCTCTAGTGGCCAAAAGGCACCAGCAGCCTCTGATGTATGTGGACCTGCTGTACCGTCTCACCCGCGATGGGATGCGCTTCCATAAGGCCTGCAACTTGGTGCATGAATTCACTGATGCCGTCATCCAGAAACGGCGCCACACCCTCCCCAGTCAGGGTTTGGGTGACTTCCTTAAGTCCAAGGCTGAGTCCAAGACTTTGGACTTCATTGATGTGCTGCTGCTGATCAAGGTGGGCTTCTCAAGAAGCAGGATGGATATTGATGCCAAATGTTAAGTCGAATAACCTGAACTTAATGCAGGGGGCACTGTGGGTACAGGGTGTGTGGGGTCGGGAAAGTCATGGCCTGCATAGGCAGGTTTTAGAGATGATCTTGGAAAGCAGGCTTCACGAGACTGCCAAGATGAAACTTTGAAGGGCCTGAGCATTTTACAGTTCAATACATCACCGTATGACATTTATATCTGCACACACACACACACACACAGAGGCAACTGCACCAAATCAATGATGACAGCAGCCCTTAATTAGTCACGGCAACATGCACAAACCAGAATAGGTGGTAGCAATGGTTTTTCCATTTCCCACCTTTCCAGGGGATGAAGTATTTACCTGTATATGCAGCAAGGCTTACACTGCAGAGAAAGGGCTATGCATTATCATCTGTGGTTCATGTAGAATAACAACTACTCCTGAGTCCAGTTCCCCTCAAGATGGTAAATAGTGAGCCAAGAGGGAGGAAGGGAGGAAGGGGAGAGAAAACTTTCTTCTGGAGTTCAGTGGGTTCTCTCCAGGGCAAAATGCATAGATTTGCAAACCATGTTTCAACAGGTAAGATAAGAATCCCTGGATCTAGCTCTTTTGAATATGAGTAAAAGTCTTTGGAGTAAAGCTTTACTTCTAATTTCTAAGGCGAGTTGCCCTACAGTCATCCTTCATATCAAGTTGTCCATTCCTCAGAAATTCCTCATCAAGTGGAAACATGGTGTGTAGCACAATTAATAGAAACTCAGAGACAAAAATTGGGGCTCAACCTGAAGGTCAGAAAAGTAAAACAGACAGTCACTGGCTCTTATCTCTACCTCAGTCTGAAATGGTGATCCTGCCTCTAGGAATCTCAGAATGAGACTGAGCCTGAGAGCTGTCTCCTCCCATTTTATAATCCTCTCTAGTTCTGGGATTAAAGGTATTCGCCACTATCGCTTAGTTTCTATAGCAAACTAATGTGGCTACTGGGATTAAAGGTGTGTGTCATTGCTGCCTCGGCTGTAAGGCTAGCCAGTGTGGCTGTTTTACTTTTCTGATCCTCAGGCAAGCTTTATTTATTAAAATACAAATGAAATGCCACTACAATGGTGACATTTTTATGTGTGGGTTCCTGACCCTTCCAATTGTGAACAACAAAAGGAACAGGATAACCAGCAAAAAGCCTGGGAAGTTCAAATTGTACCAATAGTAACAGCCAAGAGATATGCAATGTGCTCTTTGGTTTCTGGCCGAACAACATATCATTTAAGAATATCATAGTTTAAGCCAGGCAGTGGTGGCACACGCCTTTAATCCCAGCACTCGGGAGGCAGACACAGGCAGATTTCTGTGACTTCGAAGCTAGCTTGGTCTACAAGAGCTAATTTTAAGATAGGATCCAGGCAAAAAAAAAAAAAAAAACATGTCTCAAGCTTCTCTCGCTGCCCCCCAAAAAGAATGTCACAGTTTAGCTGGGCAGTGGTGGCACACACCTTTAATCCCAGCACTTGGGAGGCAGAGCAGGAGGAACTCAGTGAGCTCAAGGCCAGCCTGGTCTACAAAGTGTCTTCCAGGACAGCCAGGACTGTGATACAGAGAAACTCAAAAAATAAAAATAAAAAGAAGAATGTCATAATTTAAACAGAAATTTTCAGAACTACTGAGTTTTGCATTGTCTCCAGGATGAAGATGGAAAGCAGCTGTCAGATGAGGACATCAGAGCAGAGGCTGACACCTTCATGTTTGAGGGTGAGGGTCCTATTGTGGGACTAGGGAGCAGGCAGGGGTTTCTTCATCTTGAGACTGGTAAGGAAGGACCTGGAATCCTTCCATTCTACCCTTCTTTCCCCTTCCCATCCTTTCCTGGGCTTCTTTACCTGGGTGCTGTCCACCCAGTAGTGCTGAAGCAGTGCAGAGATTCATGCCTGTCTGTCTATTCCTCAGGCCATGACACCACAGCCAGTGGACTCTCTTGGATCCTGTATAACCTAGCGAGGCACCCAGAATACCAGGAGCGCTGCCGGCAGGAGGTGCAGGAGCTGCTGAGGGGTCGAGAACCTGAGGAGATTGAATGGTGAGTGTAGGTCTTCCTGGCTCATTCCTCCCTCCTTGGCTCTCCTCCTCAAGTAAGAAAGAGTCCCTCTTTTGGATGACTCGCCTATATTTGCTCATGGACACAGAATACAGGACCAGAGGATAGACCTGGTATAAAGCCTGGCTAACAAGAAAGGGCTTTTGACTTTGGAGCAGAAAAACTTGTGTTGCTGAGAGAGCAGAGATAAGTATAAGGGAAAAATGGCAACATTTTCCATGAGTTCAGTGAAAGTACTTGCCCTAGTCTCTTTTCTCTCCAACTGATGCTTTCTACCACAACTGTTTATTCTTCTCCTGTACCCTAGACCTTTCTATAGTTCTGTGTTCAGAGATTTCTAGGTGACATTTGGGCACTAAAGTGTCCTGGAGCTAGAGAGATGGTTCAGCTCAGAGAACTTTCTGCTCTTAACTTTCCAGCATCCACATCTGATAGTGTTGGACTCTAGCGTCCAAACACTGAGAAGGAGTCGCCCCCAGAGACCATCTCATACACCACAGCCGATGCAAAAGCATGAGGATTTTATTAATTCTGTCATGACAGGGTCCCCCAGCATTCGGGAAGCCGAGGGACCCTGAATAGCGGGTACAGTCTACTTTTAAAGGGGCCACAGAAGCAAGGGGGGTTGCTCTTTGAATATTCTGATTGGCTTATTCAAAAGGGCTATTACCAATAATTGACTGTAGAGCTGTTGCCAGATCAGATGAGGTAAGAGGTCATTTTGACCCCATTTCCCAGGGGACCGAACCAAAACATACGTATATGGGTAATTGTTCAGGAACTGAGTACGTGCGAGTGTAGCTGTTAGGTCCTTGGTTCCCAGGGGAGGAGGGGAAGCACTATGGCACAGAGGCTGAGAGGATTTAGAATTGTCAAAAATGGCTTCAGGATTGTCTTAAAGTCTTACAGTAGCTCACAGTCACCAGGAACTCAGTTCTACTGGATCTGGAGCCCTGACCTGCACACACACACACACACTTACAAATAAAATAACCAGGTACAGTAGGGAACACAGCTTTAACCCCAGCACTCAAGAGTCGCTGGTCAGCCTAGTCTACATAGCAGTTCCAAGATAGCCAAGGCTATGTGGAGAGCCTCTGTCTCAATAAACTAAACTAAAATAAAATGGCAATCTATGTACTGCTCAGGGCCCCTGAATCATCCATCCATTCAGTCTTCCCTAAGGAAAACCCTTCTATGTTTTGTGTTCAGCTCCATTTTGGTTCCAGGAACCAGGGAGAAAGAAGGCCAAGGACTGGTCCGAAGGTTCCAACTTGGCAGGAGATCAGTCCTAATTTAGAATACTTCCTAATTCTCTGTTGTTCCAGTCGCCACATATTTGGTTCACCTTGGACTTATTTGAGCACAGTGAGAAAATATTTCATTGATCCGCATGGGTTTCCAGCCTCTCTCTTGCTCCTTGAGTAATAGTTCAAAGGGTTTCTTTAGGGACGACCTGAACCAGCTGCCCTTCCTGACCATGTGCATCAAGGAGAGTCTGCGGCTGCATCCTCCGGTCCCTGTCGTCTCTCGATGCTGCACCCAGGACATTGTGCTCCCAGATGGCCGGATCATCCCTAAAGGTGCCCATGGGACAGGGAAGGAGGGTTCTGGATAGGTGGCACAGTCTTTACAACTCTCTCTTCTCCCTCAGGTGTCACCTGTCTCATCAGCATCTTTGGGATTCATCACAACCCATCTGTGTGGCCGGACCCTGAGGTGCCGCCTGTCTTACTACCTAGTCTCCTATATAATGGGGAGGGGGCAGGGCTTCGACCTAAGAAATCAGACCTCACCTTCCTCAGAACACTCAGGGCTCTGTCCCTGTTTATACTGAGAGGTTACTCATCCACCTTGGCTCAATGTCTTCTGCAGGTCTATAACCCCTTCCGCTTTGATCCTGAAAACATGAAAGACAGATCACCGCTGGCATTTATTCCCTTCTCAGCAGGATCCAGGTGAGGGCAGAGGCTTGGGTTAACGGAGTGGGGTCTGGGGCTGACAGTAGGAATGGGGGGAATTGAGATGGTCGGGTTCTGAGTCTCCTTCCTGCTCTCTACTCAACTTATTCACAAAGGTCTGGAGCGTAGGGGTTGCGGGGTGAAGGGCTGCTGCTCTGTGCTCAGAGCCCTGCTCTCGTCTGAATTGGGCGCAGAGGCTGCAAGAGCTTTGGGGCTACAGATGCCCAAGTGCTGTCCCAGGCGCGTCACGGTCCCTCCTGCACCTCTGGCTGATCAGGCTTGGTAGGGACCGGTCAGATTGGGTTCTACGGTGCCTGGTTGAATCCCAGGGTAGTCAGAGTCCCTATCCCGCTCTCCCGCAGGAACTGCATAGGACAGACTTTCGCCATGAGCGAGATGAAGGTGGCGCTGGCGCTCACACTGCTGCGCTTCCGCCTCCGGCCAGACGACAAGGAGCCGCGCAGGCAGCCGGAGCTGATCCTGCGCGCGGAAGGCGGGCTGTGGCTGCGAGTGGAGCCACTGAGCACGGGCACACAGTGACCTGGGGCCACCCCACCCACCCAACTACCTCTGTGGATCCCAGAATAATCAGAGCTGTCACCCATATCTGAACCTTGCCAAATGCCAGAAGGGGAATGCTATGTATGGTTCCTGTGTATGGATTGAGGGAGGCCGGCTGGTACCCTTGACTTCCTCTAATTAACAAGAGGTCTTTATAGTGAAGGTGTATTCTCCTCCAGCCAAGCTGAACTACTCTCTAGACATAGAAGGCCAAGGGAAGGGAAGGTCTGTGCAAGAGAGGGTCCAGGATGAAGGGCAAGTCTGAGCTCTGTTTCTCACGGCAAATCCTTTATTTCAGCTCCATTTCCACTACATTGACCTCTATTCTAACCACTCGGTAGACCCGTCTTCTCTCACCTCGGAATTATTTAATTATTTTTCTTAGAGGGGGAAAGGGAGGGGAGGAGGCACTAAATTACTGTGCTTAGTAAACCTAAAGCCTGGAATTTTTTAATTGTCTTTTTTTTTTTTGTTATGTCACCATGAGCGGTCCCAAACTCATGATCTTAAAGTAAGCTCTGCCTCAGCCTTGCAAGCTGGCAGTACAAATCTATGGGTCGCCATGTTAGGTTCTTCTGGGGTGTTATGAAGTGATGTCTTCAGGTTTTTCCCCAGTATGAAAGAGAGCTAAGGGTTGAGGGGATGGGTACTGGGGTGTTAAAAAAACACTCCGTTAGTCCTATGGACAAGGACTGTATCTGGAAACGCCCCTCATAATGTGACTATCTTAATGATGAAGCCCTTGCTGAGCGTGTGGGGAGCCGTGTTCCATCTCTTCATTCCAATGCCCCTGTATTGAAAACAAAACAACACAGAGAAACAAATAAAAAGTGAGATGCAGGCCAAGTCATGGTGGCACATGCCTTTAATCCCAGCACTTGGGAGGCAGAGACAGGAGGATCACTGTGAGTTCGAGACCAGCCCAGTCTACAGAGGGAGTTACACCACCACTGCCCGGCGTAAACACAACTTTTAAATGTGATACAGATAGTCTCCTTGGGTGCAAAGGAGTCTGTTGAAGAGATTCCAATGGGCTTGGGGTTGCTGCAAAGGGGAGGAACCATCAACAGTGAGCAGAGGACAAGGCTCAGTTGGTTTATCTTGAGTTCCATGACTGAAATCTGTAAGGAGAGGAAGTTGCAGCTGTCTGGATCCTGCTTAGGGTTTTCAAAAGAACTGCAGTGTGAGAGTGACTTTAGGGGATGTCGCCACGAGCTGCCGATTAGCTTGCTCTCCACTGTCCATTTAGAGGGTAGGAGACCCTAGGGGACACAGACACGAGCTGCTTTTTTTTTTTGTTGTAGTCGTTGTTGGTTTTTGTCTGTGTGTTGTTGTTGTTGTTTGACTTTTTGAGACAGGGTTCCTCTGTGTAACAGCCCTCGTTCTGTAAGCCAGGCTGGTCTTGAACTCAGAGATCTGCATTCTTCTGCCTCTACCTCCTGAGAGCTGGAACTAAAGAAAGGCATGGTACCACCATGCCCAGCATCTCTGTGGTTTTTTCAAAGAACCAACTATGATGGGCAACAGGTTCTCATTGAGGGGAAGTCTTCAGGGTTAGGAACCCCATCCTGACTACCTGGTGGGGTCTAACTTCTAACCTCAAAAAGAGATGAAGAAAAGTATATTTTTCTCTTCTGAGAGTCATAGCTCTGGTTTTTGCCTCTAGGCTTTTCACTTTAAATACTTTGTTATTGAAATACGCTCCCATCAAAGAAGGAAGATGCAGAACAGAAATATATCACACATGAATCTAATATACTAGGTAATAATTATTAATATTTTCTCAGACACATCTTTAGTATTTATTTATAATAGTATTTTAAATTAATTTCTTGTTATTGTATCATATGGATGTTTTGCCTGCATGTATGTCTGTACACCACATCTCTGCAGTGTCCACAGAAGCCAGAAGTGACTGTCAGGTGTACTGGAATTGGGTATGGGTACTGGGAATTGAACCTGGGTCCTTGGAAGAGCATCCAGTGTTCTTAGCTGCTGAGCCATCTCTCCAGGTCCTATAATCATATTTGTTGTGTGTATTTTTATTTGCCTCTAATAACATGACATACATACAATTACAATGCAATACATACATACAATACAATGTCCTATTCTAAGATGTTATTTCATTGGCTACAGAGTACCTGGAAAGATATTCAATGCCTTAATAATTGCGAGAATGTAGAGAAAATCATATAATGTAGAGAAAAACACAAAGTCAATTTACACTGCCAGGAAGGTTAGCATCCAGAAAGCGGAAGCGACAAGTGTTGGTTGGCGTGGATGTGGTGTAATTGGGAACCTATAGCTTTCCGGAAGGAATGCAGATTGTTGCAGCTGCTATGAAAAACAGTTTGTCAGATCAAGGAGAGTGAAATGGAATTTCCATTTTATCCTGAAGGTCTACTGGTTGTGTACACAACACAGTGAAAACAAGTGTCTAGACACAAATATATAGGGCTGTTCAAGGCAGCCCCATGACCAGACAAGTAAGGGGGAAGACTTCATTTTAGTTTGTGATCTCAGAGAGATTTTAGTCCCTCACTAAGAACTAACTAGGCTCCTCTCTCTGGGCTCTAGGTTTCATTAATAAAAGAATATAAAGAAAGCATGCAAATTGAGGTGGGGGATAATTTGACTGAAGTTTAGCAGAAGAACTGCCAGGCAGGCAAGCTCTGAAACTCAGCACAGACTGAAAGAAGACTAGAGAGAGGATAAGCAGGGTGAGGTGGTTTGAATAAGAATGGCCTTCGGGCAGCACAGCAAGGGCTCTTGCACTCACAGAAACAGGTAGATCTCTGTGAGTTCAAGACCAGTCTGGTCTGTGTAGTGAGTTCCAGACAGCCAGGACTGTAGAGAGAGACCATTTCAATCACCATCATGCCCCCACCCCCTCAAAGAAAAAAAAAGACTTAAAAGCCGCCGGTGGACTGAGAAACTCTGAACAGGAAAGGTGACTGATAACACCTGAGGAAGTTTCTGTACTCCCCCTCCCCGTTGGCATCTATCACTTTGAGAGGTGAGGGGAATTGACCTGCAGATGTAATCTTCCACACCTCGCCTTTCCACCCCCAAAAACTCCAAGCCCCTGTACTATGTGTAATGGATTAAATAAAAAATGTTGCAGAATCCCAGCGGCTGCAGCGGCAGAAACACTGTAGGTCCACAAGTGGTGGCAGCAGGCAGTGGGTAGAGGGTCCCGAGAGCAGCCAGTCCCAGGCAGGGACAGTGCAGTTCCCAGAGTGGCTGCAATAGGCCATGAGGAGAGACAGACAGATGGGCAATGCACGAGACCACATGGCAGGTCTCTGAAGGCAGCTGATCTGGGGCAGGGAGACACACGTTAGTGGAGAGACAGAGACTTGGATAGGCACGCCACGCAGAAGGGAGTGAGATTGGGGATTAGGCAGGGCTTGTCTCTTAAAGGTACTGGGTACCTGGGTGACAGACCAGGCCAGCAGATCATAACAATAGGGGTTAGCAGCTAGTTGCTTTGCAGGAACTCCATGGGCAGCACATTTCTTGACGACTTGGGCCTGTCAAGTGGCCCTGGTTTGGGGTAAGGGTTTCCTTTGAACATTTTCACCTAACCTTGGGAATACAGAAACAGTTTCTCCACAAGACTCACAGAAACTAAGCCGGGCCTTCACAGAAACTGTGCATTTCAAATTAAAACACCACCCAGAAAATGCCACCTCCCCAGTAACCACCCCTTCAGTCACATCTGCACCAGTTTCCTGTGTTCTTGCTTCCCACTCCTGTTCTACACACAGACACTTGTGTAGGGACAAAAAGGTCAACAATAAAAAATGCCTCCCCCCCTCCGCCTCTCTCTTCTCCCCTTTCGCTTCCCCTCCATAACCCACTGAATAAACTCTATACCCAAACTCTCTCTGCATGGCATATCTGTCTGTCTCTCATCCACTGTGGTCCCACTGCTGCTCTGCCGAGGCCTCTCGTGGGACTGGCTGCCCTCCTTGTGGGACTGGCCTTACCCCATTAATCATCTTTAAAAAAGAATAACACCTATTACATGCCCTGAAGCCCAGAGAGTCAACCCCCCCCCCATACATACTTATCTCTTACTTTGCAGTTGAAATAAGGAGTAGTTTCTGTGTCAGGTGAAGCCAGGCCCTCCCCCTCTCTGCTCTCCACCACCTACACTGATCTCAGGCCCAGCTAAGCTCACTCTCCTGAACACTGGGATACTAATTTGGGCTGCCACTCTCAGACTTATAAAAGTCTGCTCTTTTTTATTTGAGGTTGAACTGAGTATAATCTTTCTTTTTTTCTCTCCTGCTGACTTTTTCTTTTTTTCTCTTTTGTTTGATTTATTCTGTAGTTGTTTGTTGTTGTTGTTTTCAAGACAGGGTTTCTCTGTGTAGCTCTGACTGTCCTAGAACTTGCTCTGTAGACCAGCCTGGTCTCGAACTCAGAGATCCACCTGTCTCTGCCTCCTGAGTGCTGGGATTAACAGTGTGAACTGCCACACCAGGTTTGGTGACTTTTTCTTACAATGAGAAGATCCCTTTGTTAGTTATGTAGGCTTGGAGAATCAGAGATCCACCTCTGGTACAGGGGACATGAGTGGGTTGCAGGGTTCTAGAATCCCACCCTTTTATTTTCAAGATTTATTTATTTTTTATGTATACAAGATTCTGTCTCCATGTATACCCACATGCCAGAAGAGGGCACCAGATCTCATTACAGATGGTTGTGAGCCACCATGTGGTTGCTGGGAATTGAACTCAGACCTCTGGAAGAGCAGCCAGTGCTCTTAACCACTGAGCCATCTCTCCAGCCCAGAATCCCATCCTTGCTTTCGGCCATTCACGGATGATCCTCCCTAGGGCTTCATTTCAGTGTTAATATGTTCCTTCAGTTTGGGAGGAGGACCTTTTATTGGGGGGGGGGTCCTTTTTTTTAACAGCCTACTTATCTAGGTGACATCAGGTATTTCCTTTTTTTCTCTCTGGATTCATTTTTTAATGCTGGCACCTTTTATTTGACCAGTGGTGGACAATACTGACAAGCTAGGAACAATGCAAACTGTTTTGAATTTAGCAAAAAGATTGCAAGTCTAGGTGCAGTGAAAACACTCCATGGGTAGAAAGAAAGCTTTGTTGGTGCTCCCACTACTAAGGCTGTCTCACAGGGTTAGGGGAAGATGGGAAGACAGATTCAAAATGGAGTGAGAGGAAGCAGATATTAGACAGTCAACAGGTGGAGGTCTAAGTTGTTAGGATTGACTGGGATCTAGATGTTCCTGCCCAAGGTAGTTGATCTTCAGGATGGATTAAGAGATGTTCCTGACAAACAGAATCCTGCTTTAGGAGATCTGTTCCTCTGGTAAATAGAAACAAGCCTAGTTTACCCAATAAAACTCCTTCTGTTTATTCAGCCAAAGTCTTTCTATTTAGGAAATTGTCACCATCACTGACATTTTGGGGAGATGATTTGAACCTAACAAAGATAAAAGTAGAATATTAGACAATTTACTAAACATACTGCCGTGGGGTCCCAGCTGACTGCCAGAGCAAAGAATTCACTGCTTTTACTGAGAGGATAGGAAAGACTTTTAGAGCAGTTGAGTGAGAGGATATTTAGTCTTACTGCCGGACCATTTGTATAGGGTCTATATTCTTTAAAAATATCTACCTATTTATTTATTTATGAATGCTCAGTTTGCATTTATGCCTTTATGCCAGAAGAGGACATCAGATCCCTCTGGGACAGTTGTGAATCACCATGTGGTTCCTGGGAATCGAATTCAGGACATCTGAAAGAGTTGCCAATGCTCTTAACCACTGAGCCGTCTCTCCATGCCTAGGGTCTATATTTGAGAGGGAGAAGCTGGATTTTCTAGCAGCCATTAGTCTGTTTACACTGGCCACTGAGGGTCAGATGCCATGTGTCATCCTTGGGAAGGTCAGTTGTACATGCTCACAGTGGATACCATTGTAGGGTATCCACCAGAGAAGACTGCTCAGACATGGTTTTAAGCTAACAGAGAATCTTTGTCAGTCAGTGACTACACTGGGTGTTTGGGATCCCAGGTGAGCTTTTCTGCATAAAAACCATGTCCTGTGTGGACATACTTCAGTTAATAAGAACAGTTAGCCTAAAAGCAAGGATAGTGCATTTAGAGACTTTCCCAGAACTATGGACTTTGGTGGTACTGTGTACCTGCTGAGTTTTACAGCATGAATGGTGTTTCCATCACAAACTCAGTTGTGGGAAGGTCAGGGGACCAACTAAAGTCTGGAGACCTGCTACATCATCATGAATCATGAAGTCAAGCTGAGCAGTCAGGATCTAGTTTTTTATTGTTATTTTTTGAGACAAGGTCTAACTAGGTAGCTCTGGCTGGCTCAGATAGACCAGGTTGGCCTTGAACTTAGAGCTCAGGACTATCCCAAGTGTTCACAAGTCCAAATCTATGGCCTGTGCCACCACATCTAATATCTAATTTTAAATGTATGAGGATTTTATGCTGTTATTTTGAGCCAGTTTTTCACTATAAACGCTACTTTCTCTCCGACTGGAATAATTGTCATTGCTTGTGTGTTTTTATGTTATTGGTTGAATATGGGATTGAGAAAACCTTGGGAATCTCCCTCATTCCAAATTCTGAGGTGGAAAAAGACCAGTGTAATAAGAAATAAGTCAGCAAAGGAAAACAAACAAAAAAAATAGATTCAGTTAGTTTTTGAAACAGCATATGATTGCTGTCAACTTGACTACATCTAATTTGGATTTTTGAGTGGGAAAACACATCCATATTGTTGTTTGTTTTTGTTTTGCTTGAGTTGAGAAAAGGCACACTTTTAATCCAGATCTTTAACCCAGATCTAAACTGGGTTGTGCTTCTGCTAGAAGCCTATATAAGGACGTGGGAGAAGGAAGCTTTTGCTCTTTGCCTGCTTCCTCTTGCCTTGCTAGCAAGTCCATTCCTTCACTGGCATTGGAGCCTGCCTCTTGGTATTCTAGTATCTACTGAAGACCAGCTGAGACTTTCAGCCTGTGTACTAAGCAACTACTGGATTCTTGAACTTTCTGTTCATAGCTAGCCATTGTTGGATTGGATTAGCTAGACCACAGCCAATAAGTGATTCTAATAAATCCCCTAATATACATATGTACACACACATATTGCTGTGAACTATTTGTTTAACTATAAAACAATGTGTTGCATTCTTTTATGTTGCATTTGTTTAACTCTGTGAAGCTGTGTTACTTTGCCTGTCTAAAACACCTGATGTTCTAATAAAGAGCTGAACAGTCAATAGTGAGTCAGGAGAAAGGACAGGTGGGGCTGG
>JABTXL010007735.1:0-19086 GCA_025134845.1 Neodon shergylaensis
CAGTTAGCTATAGACACATTTATCGGACCAGACCCAAAGCTACACGCTGAGAGCTGGCCCTGGTAAATATCCTATCTGTTATGGTTAGTGTTCTGTCAAGCTGATAAAAGCTAGAGTCATTTGAGAAGGGACAGCCTCAGATGAGAAAATGCTCCTACCAGATTGGCCTGTGGGCAAGTCTATAGGGCATTTTGTCAGCTGATGAGGTAGATGATTGACATGGGTGGGCCAATTCGCTGTGGGCAGTGCCACCCTGGGCAGGTGGTCCTGGATGGTATGAGGAAGCAGGCTGAGCATAGCAGCATTCTGTGGCCTCTGCTTCAGTTCCGGCCTTCAGGTCTCCATCTTGAGTTCCTGCCCTGACTTCCCTTCATGATGGAGAAGTGAAAATGATCTTTCCTTCCCAAGTTGGTTTTGGTCAGTGTTCTATGTGAGCAACAGAGAAGTCATAAAGATGCCATCCTTGGCACAGGGACCCCGTTATGCCGGAGCTCAGTTGAACATTTCCTCTACCATGGCATGGAAAGTGCTAGCAACTTTGTCCTTTTAATGAGCTGTCACATCTCCCAAGCTCCTAAGGGACTAGACTCCACCCTGCAACCTTTCCTGGGGTTTCAAGTCCTGTGTCAGCCAATGCTTCCTTATGGAGGGTCCCATTCTGTCTCTTTAACCCAGCATCCTCAGCAGCCACATGGCTGTCTCTGCCGCATCCCTACCTATGCCTCTCACCAGGATCTGGAGAGACTTTTTCTTAAAAAGCCTCCTATCCTGCCACAGCCCAACCACAGTTGTCTCATGATGATATTTGGTCCTAAACTAACACTGACCACTCCTTTTGTTCCTGGCTGCAGTGGTCTCTGCAATGGTGCAAGGTGTTTTGCTCTCTTTCTCTCTGTGGTGACAGAATAGCACACAGAGGGGAGAATTACAGCTTTTGGCTCATGGTTTCAGAGCCCACAGTGAGGCAGAGTATCATGTATCATGGCAGTGGGAATGTGGAGGAGGAAGTCATTCATCTGCTGGTAGACAGGAAGTAGAGAGGAGTAGGAACAGGAAGAGGCCAAGCGGACTATCCCCAGAGCAAAAGCCCTCAGTGAACACTTCCTCCAGTGAGCCCTGCCTTCTGCAGAGCTACCTCCTCAATGGCCTATCAAGATTTTGAAACCATCAATGGACTAAGCCTCTCATTAGGTCAGAGACTGAATGATCTCATTGTCTTTGGAAACACCCTTATAGACAGATCCAGGGGTTTGCTTTATTAAGCTCCGTGTGCTTCTCCTTCTCATGAAGTTGACAGATGAGCCACCACAGGCTCTTGGACACACACGCCTCATTGCTCACGGTGACTCATCTGAGCTGAATTTTCCTTATTTTAGGGCACTGACGCTGGTTGTTGATGGTCATCCGATTCCAGTGTTTGGAAAACCTTTTAGGTTATGCCTCTCAGGCATCAAAGCTCCCGCAAAAGGCAGTGTACCCCTGTCACCTGTACCCCTGACCCCGTGGCCCAGGTGAAAGCCTCAGCAACTACAGTGCTATTGCACGGCGCTACCACAAATCTGAAATTCTAGCCATATGGCTTTCTCAGTGTTAGAAATTTTTCCTAACCGAGCCACTCCACCCACACAAAATAATCACAATCAAACCAAATCAGACCACATTAAAAGATATCCAGGTTTAGTTAGACACCTGTGCTCCCGGGTGGCCCCGAGGGGAAATGGGAAGCTGCTAATGGGACCACTCGAGAGGAAGAGGGAAAACCACCTGTTATTTTTGGGGGGAACAGTTTAAATAGGCTGTGGAAGTGGTTTTGACCTTTCCTGGGGAGGGGTCAAGGTTTGGCGGGCTACCTTGACCCTTTTCAGGGAGGGGTTAAGGTTCGAACGGTACAGGGAAGGGGCCTCCAAAGATGGAGGCCAGAGGCTGGGATTTCATTCCAGACTGTTTGTATAAGGGGTGACATTGATCCATGAGGTTGTTTTCAGAAATAAATCTTCTCAGGGAAAAAAGTAAGCAGAATAAGAAAAGGAAAATGGTAGAAAGGGAGGAAAAGCAAACAAAGTTCAGTCATGGCTGTGGCTATAACTATGGGAGGGGCCATGGGAGAAGCCATGGCTGTGGCCATGGGAGGAACCATGGCTGAGGGATGACGGACCATGGCTGTGGGTGGGACTGTGGTGGTGGGAGGGGCTGTGGCTGTGGGAGGAGCCATGGCTGTGGCCATGGGAGGAGCTGACTGTGGGTGGGACTGTAGCTGTGGGAGGGGCTTAGCTGTGGGGGGCTGTGGCCATGGAGGGGCTAAAGCTGTGTGTGGGAGGGCTGTGGCTGTTGTAATGGAGAGGGGTCATTGTTGTTGGGGGGATATCTGAAACATGAATTGTACCGTAGGCTGCACTTGCTGAAGTGACGTTTAGCTTCTAAGGCCTGTGTGCCTCTCATTAGCCGACTACAGTGCTCCAGAGAAGGGAGCTATTATCTGCCTAGTCCACTCAGCTGAGGTCCAGACAGAGGATCTGAGAAGGCAGCCAATATTATCCAAAGTTAACGCGATCCGAGCTAACTTCTGTGTGAGGGGTAGGTGGATGGGTGTTCTCCGCGCTTGGGCACATCTGTAAGACAGTAAGGGGTTTTCTCAGCAGCCTTTCTGACGCTTTAAAGAGCAGCCAGCCCTAAAGTACCCGCTCGCTGGAGTCTTTGGTCTTCAAGACAGGTATATCCCCTCTCTTCTGTGACCTAGAGTCACTGATTTAGAAGTGTCTGTAGGGTGAACATATGTGTTTTAATATAAAAAATTTTAGGATTTGTTATGAAAAGGTTTTTTAAATAAATATTTGAAATCACAAGATTGATTACTATTTAAGACAACTTGAATTTGTCACCAAACACATTGTAGGAAGCTGTGATGGAGAAGGACAGCTCAGTCACAGAGTCAACTGTAAAACAAAGTAGAACTGTAGAATTAAAGCTGTCTCTGGAAAGACAGCACGTGCTCTCAACCACGGAGCCATCTCTCTAGTCCCAGAATTTAAAAAGTTCTTGAAGGGGTTGTTTCCTTAATTTTGCTTGGGTGTAAGACATCACAGCTTCCCAATGCACACGCACAGCGTTCTCTTCTAACGTCTTTCCGGATTTGTCTTTCAGGCTCGGCTTCTTTTTTTAAACACAATTCTTTATTGATTCTTTGGGAATTTCACATCATGCACCCCAGTTCTGCTACCGATACCACTAGACTCAATGTTGCAAAGATGGAGGAGCGAGGTGATTTTTGTTTGTTTTGTTGTTAATTAATTTGGCAGGGGCATGCTGCAGTTGTGGGGGGCAGATATTGAGGGACTGGGAGGTGTCACACAGTGTACCCTTTTGTCCCATCAGCCCCACCCACAAGATGCTCATTGCAATGAGTTGTTGGTCTGGCTCAATGCCTCTGACACACCGTCATCACTGACTCTTGCTGAAACTCCTCTCAGATGTCCTGCTGTCGCCCCAAGAGTCATGGAGATCTTGTGGCTGTCGTTCTGCAGGACCAGTCCCCTCCCACACTCCAGCAGGTCATAAATGGGGTAGATGTTAGGGTGGGCACACCCAAGACCCAGGATATGAGTTTGGGTGGTAGCTGAGCTGGTAGGTCCCTGCCACTGGGACTGCCTCCTCAGGTGAAAGGCAAAGCCAGCTCTCCTAGGCCCATGCTATGGTGTGGTGGGGGGCAGCTCTCCCATGCCTGTGGTGAAGGGTGGAGCTAGCTCTCCTGCTGCGGGGTCCAATGAGGGGCAGGCTCAGCTTTCCCAGGGCCAGTGAGGGGCAGGACTGACTTGGTATGGCCCTCGGATTTCAACACGCATGGTTACCCTCTGTGATAATATGGGCCATGGGCATCATCACAGACCCCAGCTGTAGCAGGAGCACAGACCCAGACGTGCCCTTGGCAGCCGTTTAGGCTCAGATGTCACCCTGGCCCTGGTGGCAGCACAGACCCTGGGCATCTGCTCTGCCCCAGATGGCAACAACAGGACATGGACATCAACCTAGACCCTGACAGCTGCTGGGCCGCCTGGTCCGTGGCTGCACAGGCTTAGCTTCCTAATCCATCGTGTTTGTACTGTGTGCTGGACTGGGGAATTCGCCATTTTCTATTCTCTGAATTGAAGGCCACATGCTATGTTTGCTCTTTCTAGTCTGCTTCTTCTGGATTTTCAGCCTAAACCAATTGACTTCGTGGTCCTTTAAACCTTTATTGTCCGTTTCCATATCTACTACATCATATGCACAAATCATTTTCTTTCTTTTACATTTTTGGCTATTCTCATACATTTTCTTTTTCAAGTAAGTTTTAGCATCTGCCTGTCCAGTTGCACACACACACACACACACACATGTGCCTTGAAGGACAGTGACTGGGGTGGCATTGAATTTATAGCTTAATTCAAGGGCATCTGACATCTTTACAACATGGAGTGTTTCCATCCAGGTCCATGGTTACACCTTTCATTTATTCAGGCCTTCCTTTATGTTCCTCAGTAAAGTTTTATGATTTCCTTCACATAGGTCCTGAACATTTCTCCGTAGGTTTATTCCTAGGTATTTTATGTGTTTTTGTTGTTGTTTTCACGGTGAATGAGCCTGGAGGGTTTCTGGGGTTGCACTTACTTCAGGACATGACTCTTTCGCCTGAGATGACAAACAAAATGTCTCTAGGACTCTTGCTCTTGGATTGAGACTTCTGCCCTTCCTTGCAGTGAGCCAGCGGGCAAATAGAGTTTGCTCTCCTTAGTGTGCAGCCCTTGGGGCTTGACCTGGAGTTTAGGCAGCTTACAGTTTGGGCACAGGGGGAGGGGTCAGCTCCACTGGTTCCAGTGAAAACCAACCTGACAAGCTCTTGATTTCTCTGCTAATTCTCTCTCCATTGCTCCTCGGAGCACATAGCTCCTTTGGATGTCTCTACTTCCTCGGCAGCTCTGCTTGTGGTTTCCTTCCGGTCTGACAACCCAACCCCATGTGTCTCCTTGCTTTCAGGAACTGTGAACAAAGCAAGTCTTTGGTTACCCCAAAATGCAACCATTTTCCCTTTTCAATCTGGCTTTGTTCGGGAGAAATTCGGAGAGGTGCTGATAGAAGGGCGTGTCTCAATTGTATTACTAATTCAATCCACTTTCTTGCTAATTCTTGGGTGGAGGGTGTGTTTGTTTCTATGGAGATGTGGGGGCCAGCAAAGGAGAGAGGCAAGGGAGAAGCAGGAAAGAAAAGACCACTGGGTCACTACAGGCCTTCAAGAGCAGGAGGGGGTATGTTCAAGGTCGATAGATGGTGGTGACTTTGGATAGACAGTAGAGGCCAAGGCCAGGCCCACATGTGGATGCGGCAGGTGTGTGGCTGTGAGCACAACTGTGCCCCCAGCAGTCCACCCCTCCTGTGTTGTGTGAGTGAGGGTTCTCCGGACACACAACTGATAGGACATTGCGTGTCGAAGGTTATGGAAGCTGAAAGGTCACACGACAGGCTACCTGCATACTAAACCCCAGCTCTCTGGGGTCACTGACCTGGGGGTAGGGTGCTGGAAGTAGTTCATCGCAGGTGGCATGAAGGAGAGAATGCTGGAAATGGGGCTGGGTGGCAGAGGGTGGCTACATCATTGTGTATCTGGCTAGGATACTTCTAGACGGTTCACTCTTCGCTAGTTACAGAAAAACACCATAGAGTTAAAATCTAGGCAGAGAGCAATTGCCCTGGGGAAAAAACTGTCCTCTGGGTAAATTAGGGAGCCCCTTCTTCTGTCACTTTGGGGCCCTTCCCCCTAGTCTTGGCATTCTCTTGGTCCCCATTTCTTTCCCTTTCTTGCACAGATGAGGTCTGGGGAGCAGCCATCCGCATGGGTTAGAGTAGCATCTCCGACACTTGAGTCTGGAAGAGACGAGGTGGTTTTCTTGCTGCTATTTTGGACTTTCCTCCTCTTCCCCAGGCACCGTTTCCACATGGGAAGCTCTTGGAGCCAGGTTCCCTGAATGGAACAGCTGAGTTCATTCTACCACAAGCAGAAGGCCATGGTCCTGGCCATCTGTATGTCCTGAGGAGAATGCATAGATTTACCCAGTGGGTAAGTCAGGCAACCGCAGCCTGCACTTATCCCTGATAGCCTGAAGAGCTGGTTGGGGTGTTCAGGCTTGGCCTGAGTTACTTACCATGGCAGGTGAGAAGTCTCCCTTGACATCCAAAGCCTTACCCACTGGAACTTTTGTTTACCGACCCCCAAATTCCAGACTTGATTTTCCTGAGGGACTCTGGGTATTGCTGGCCGAGTCTGCTCCAGGGAAGAAGTTCAGATGGAAGTTGATGTGTTCAGAAGAGGAGAAGAAGTGCTTCCAGGGGCCCCGTCTGCAGTTCTGGCTGCCCGGGCTGTGTCTGCCATTTGTTCTGACCATGCCATCCATGATGGGATGCTTCAGAGGGTCCCAAGTAGGAAGCTCAAAGGAGTCTAGTGCTGGGGGTGGGGGAGCGTGGAGGGGAACTTCAGTGTGTGACTCATCTCCCACCCCCCAAAATTTCCTCTTTTCCTCTTATTTAATTTTTCCCCCCAGAAAACCGTGTGATCTTATATGCTTTTCTCTGCATGTATTAAACTAATCGCACAGCTGAATAGCTGTTCTTAAAACCTGGACATTCACCAAGAAGAAGTTTGCCAGCACAGACAATTAAAGCTTTCTTCTTTGAACAATGGCGTGACTGACTGGCACATTTGAAATGCGAGCGTGTTTTTATTTATTCCACTCTTCATCCCTCAAGCTGATAAACAGCCACAATGGGAAACAGCTGGGACAGGAAACATTTGAGTTGGTATTTTCAAAGCAAGCGAAAGAAACCGTCAGTGCGGGCCAGATCCCGTCTTCTGCCTGAGGGCCAGCCGGCATTTGGGGAGGGAAAAAATACTATACGTATTTCTAATCAAACATTACATATTTATTAATGTGCAGCTGGTGCATTGTATTCTGAGGGTTGCTGGGGGTTCTTTCCCCCACCCCCGTGCCACCTGCCTTGTTCCTCTAACATGTCTTGTCTGGCGGGCTGGCATTGTTCTGTAGCTGACATTACTTTATAAGAATCCAGAGCTGGTCACATTCAATACAAATCATAGAGACAGTTGCTCTCTGCGAGGCTGTGAGCCTTAGTTTCTGTTTTGGGGAGCAGCAGAGGTGTCTTTAGGCAGATGCACTTGGGACACTAGATCTGGGGAAGCCCCTAGTGCCGTTCCCACATGGCGTCCTGGGTTCTTTCTCTGGAGCCACAGCTCCTTCCCTGCTGGCTGTACTCTTCCTAAACACGGGAGCAGATTTATTACAATGTTTATTGAGATTAAACTTTCCGAGCACTGCGTCGGAGCATGGGGCTGGAGCTGTTCATTAGGTGGGGAGGTCCACCTTGTCAATTTCCATCGAGTGCGGGAATGAGCAATCACTTTATCATCGTTTGTCAATGGCCTGACAGGTTTGACTCCGTCCTGCCTCCTCCCGGGCCCGCTGTCATAACTACACTGGTTTTATGGCTGCAGCTGATTTCCCTTTGGTGACTGTCAAATGAATCTACTTTGACTTCATGTTGGTAACACACTAAACATAGAAGACTGGAGAGACACAAGTGTGAACCACCAGGCACGAGGCTTCCTCCACCTCTCTGGGATCCATCGCCCCCCTCCATCTTTGAAAATCCTGAGTGAGGGAGGAATGGGTCTCCTAGAACTTTTAAAAATCAGAGTCAAGACTTTAGCCATCCTAGAATGAGAGTTTAGGGAGGGCTCTAGGCCAGGGAGAGGGGACACATGGGTGTTAGAATCATGCTGGGTCAGGTTTTCCCCCTAGACCTCAGTTGAAACTTCCCATGGGTTTATTGGGAGGAGTCAGCAGGAACTGAACATTCTCATGTTGGTTCACACCGGGGCAGCAGTGGACATGGCTGAGAGGGCTGGGGAGTGATTGCAGCCAACTGGAGGGCTCACATTTCCTTGTAGCCACCACTCATGGGCAGCCAAATGAGAAAGCAGAGTGCTAAATTTTTACATCAACTGTTTTAATTTCTACAACTGCTATTGAATTAAAACAACAACAACATGGTTTGTTGGAAAAATAAAATGTCTGTTGGCTCTGCCATTCTGGTGGCCATTAGTATAGCCACCGTCTTTGGGTGTTCCCACAGTTCCCACTGTTAGGATGAGGCTAGAAGCTAGGCCTATCCTGGGTCATAGGCAAGCAGTTAAACATAAGGAGGGAAACCAACCCTGGGCCATTCTCTCTGCTGTCAGCTATCAGGTAATTGACCTCCAGGAGCCTTGAGATCTGCTGACAGGAGACCTTGGCCTTCCTGGAAAATATGGCTCGTGCTTGAAGGCAGGTCTAGAAAATGCCGAGACATTTCAGTGTTCCGTCTAGAGGTAAGTTCGTACTACCCTTGAGAAACACACCCTGTTTCTGGGAATTTTCCACTTCTATCACGCCGCGTTCCAAACTTAGAGGTTTTCCTCAGTAAGGAGAACATACTGATGTTGATTACTAATAGGGGGATGTTGAGGGCTCTCCTGCTGGTCACTGCGGCTTGTCTTGAGTCCTGCTTTCTGCCTCAGGCTTCCCGGGCTGTGGAAGAAAGTTAGCTCCCATCTCTGTTCCCAGCACAGTCCTTTAGCCTCATGATTGCACATTTATCCAAAGCTGATTAGCGTTTTGATAATCATCTGCGGCATAAATGTTTGGTGAGTTAAGCATCCCAGCAGAGGGTGATTTGAAGACAGCTTTATTTCTCCTTGGCCATGTGTTTCTGTTATTGCTGTCATTTTTCTCTCTCACAAACCAGCACTTATATGGGGTTGGACACATGTCACTTAATGCGTGTGTCCACACATGGCTCAACACACATTGACGGAACGCTTAAATAGGGCTCGTGTGTTACACAACTTACCTTTTCCATCCTACACACTTATCACACATGGCTTGAGCTGCACGTGGCTCAACATGCACACATGTACTTAAATCATGAGATTCAGACATCCCTCTAGGGTTGGGATTCGTGGCTGCATCACCATATGGCTCCTGTGTCTGCCCAGGCTGAGAAGTGAAGAACGGACCCAGGATCCGCAGCTGCCTCGGTGGCTGGCGGACACACGGGGAGGTGGTAGGCAATGGTCACTGGTCAACAGAACTCTCCCTCAGGGCCCTTCAGCTGTGTGTATGCAGTCCATCAGTAAGGAACAGCCAGGCTGGTGGGTGAGTAGGGGAAGATGTGGGGCTTTGGGCTTAAGTTCAGCTGCACAGTCAGTCCTGAGGATGTGAGCTGAGTGTTCCTGCCAGTAAGGCGGTGGAGGCTGATAGCTCCAAGAGGACCACATCCCTAAGTGAAGGGAGAAGACCCATTTCCCCCACAGATGCCTATGGCAATGTACCCTCTGCTGGCTTATCCAGAATTCAGAGGCTCCTAAAGGCTGCTCTTTTGGAGATGTGGGCGGGACCCCTCATTTCCCTGGAGGAGCCTTTGCAGTTCAGCCTTGTGGAAAGGGGGCTAGCTCACTACGGGGAGAAGTGGAAGGAGGGGATGGTGAGGAAAGGGGAGCAATTGAGGGTGGTGGGGGTAATAACACGTGTCCACAGTGTAATCCCCGTGCTTACCCACAGACATGCCTGCACTGGCACGCTTCTCACAGCCTCTCTGCATGACATTGGCCACGAGATGCTGTTTTGACAATCCAGGTCTGTTTCTCAGGTAATGTAGCACAGACGTGGGATTGGTGATTAGTTTTGAATGCTTGGGCTACTCAATCCTAATATCTGCTCCCCGCTCCCACTCAGAAAACACTCACCTGCCCAACTTCCCAGCTTCACACCTGGACACAGAATTTGCCTCTCTTATTTGCAGGTTCTGAAAGTTGGCGGACCCAGGGACTCAGGTCAGGGGGTGGCCAGATGATTGCTCTCAAGCCCCTGAGCCAGAACTGTTCCTCTTGGGCTGGGGTGGGGGATGCAGTCTAGACTTTCAGGGAAGGAAGAATTTGGACGTGGGTCCGAGCCCACTGTCCCAGCTCAAGGTCATCAGTTTAGCGGCAGCCTCCTGCAGGGCAGGATGCAGAAGCTGGCAGCAGATAAGGGTCTGCTGGAGCTGCTAGATGTACCTGCATTATCACAGCTTCCTTAAGACAGAATGAATATGTAAATATTTCCCACAGCCTCCTGGATTTCAGGAGAGCCAACTGCCTCCTCCGTAGCAATTCCGAGGGTAAAATTGATTAATATTTGTTTTCAAAATGACATGCAGTGATGTATGAGCCCTTTTACAACATAAATTAATACTTTAAAGAGATGAATGGTCTCTACAGAGGGTGTTAAAGTTCAAGCCCGGGGAATTTGCATATTTATATTACAGCCAACTGATAGTAATTGTGGGACCAGTCTGTAATGCTGTTCGTTTGTCATTTTCAGCGGGGTTTGCTTCTGCCAGGGACCTCATTAAGTCCCCAAGCCTCAGCCCCTCCCACTGATGGGACCTGAGCCTGTGGACAGGGCCCAATTCTGCCTCCTGGTCTCCAGGAGACCAAAGCCTACTTGGGAGTGAGTACCTATTTGGTGGGAGCAGATGCCTTGAGACTGTTGGTCTACAAAGCCCTTCCAGTGCCTCAAGGACTCCAAAGATTCCTAGTATTTGCAGGGTTAGCCCTCAGGCTAGAAGTGACCTGGACATAAAGAGTGAAGGCTAACTCCTTTCCTTGAGAAGTGTCCCCATCAGCAATTTCGGAGACCAAAGTAGTCATTGTTTAAGCAGGTGACTGCTATAGACAACTGGGATGTGGCCCTGAAGGGACACCTGGGACCACATTGTGGAGTGCCTTTGGGATTGGCCCACCCTAAGTGATGGTGTCATTCTATGTATCATTGGCTGAGGGTTGCTCCCTGGGGTGGTAATTCCCAGCACCCCGAGAGGCACCAAGAGAATACCAGGCATTGCCATTGATGCCCTTGGCCCATCCAAGCAAGGAGAGTGAGTGAGGGGAGGCTAGCTGCCCTAGCTCAGGCTTGCACATGTGGACAGATATGCAGGTAGATGTTTTTTAATGGTAGATGATTAGTTTTGCTTTTTCACTGACAAAAAGCAGACTTTCTAGGGCTGAAGAGATGACTTAGCGGTTAAGAGTACTTAGTTCCTGCAGAAGACCTGGGTTCAGTTCCCACATGGCAGCTCGCAGCTGTTCATAGCCGCAGTTCTAGGGGATCTGATGCTCTCTTTTGACCTCTGCAGGCACCTGTCATGGGCGTGGTGTCCAGATATACATGCTAGGAAAACACTTAGAGGAGTCTAAAAACGAAAAAAATCAGAGAAGCAGGATTTATTTCTCATGTGTATTCTGTTCCGACAGCCCATGCTTGCAGACATGCACACAGAGATGCATACCCATGTGGCCCCAGCTCACTGCTGCTCCTCTTCGGCTGCAGGGCAATGTGATACTCAGTTTTCCCTGGGGTGCCGGAGTCCCTTACTGCCTTACTTCGTGAACTTGTGAGTTGCCTTGGCTGTACTCTGGCTTTCTCCTGGCATTTTGTGTCTGCCAAGAAGATAAGCCTCCATTAGCTTGCTGGAGAAGGAGGGGCCACTCAGCAGTGGACAACCCACAGGGGAATTCCGGGCAAGGTCCTGGGAGGAAACCAGGTGAGATGGGGGAACAGCCGTCTACAGATGTGTTGTGGAGTCCTCTGTACCCAGCTCAGATTTGTAGACTTGTGCACAGCAGTAAGTTACTTAGATAAGCCACTGCATTGGGGGCTGTTTGTTATATTTCCTTGTGGCACTGGGGAGGTGATGGATGACTTAAACGGAACTAGGCCGCTGTCTACAAATTAGCAAATGTAAGCAAGCCCCCAATTAAATACTTTCTCTTTCACGAGTTGTCTTGGTCGTGGTGTTTTGTCATGACAATAAAAAAAGTAACCAAGGCATGGCCACATATCTATGAGTCACACTGAGCTACCCCCGATCCCTCTAAGATAGTGAGCTGAGAAGGGATCAGGAACAAGAGGACAACCTGATTTTATTGCCATCTGGAAAGAGGCATGGAGGCAGTGTGCTGTGGTCCATTCTACCTGCAGGGGAGGGTGTGTTTCCTGCTCAAAGGACTGGGGCACTTCACCCTGGGAGAGTGGGTATCACTGGAGGCTGGTGAGGTAGAGAAAGAAGACAGTCTCCTGTCTGGAGAGCTGGTAGAAAGTGGGAGAAAAAAGGCGGACTAGAACAGGACCTACACCCAAGGTAATATCCCTCAACACGCTCTTGGGATATTGTGGGTAAAATATGGCAAATCCATAAAGGGGAGTCTGGGGGCAAGGACTGCTCACATCACCAGCTGGGTGGCAGACCCCCCGGCCACTCACATGGAGGAGCAGACAGACGACAGCTGGCATGTTCCGATATAAAATCGGGGAAGGGAGTTTTGAGGCTGTGTGACATGGGGAGATGGAGCAGTAAACAGCAGCACCAGCCTTGACCAGCCACATCTGTGTTCTCTCTCTGCAGGGGGATGGCCCTGTCTGTGTCATGTAGGGGCTTCTGGGAGGAAGCACAGGCCCTTCACCCACAGACTTCGAGGGACATCTGAGAATAGGACTTTCTCTTCCCTTCCACACAGTGTGAGGATCCTGTCAGGAAAACCATCACAAAGATGCTGCCTCATCCTTCGTCAATGGCCACACTTGGCCATGTGTCTCAGGACAGGCCTGTATGACTCATATCTGGATTAGATAAGTAAGGTCACAGAATATACACGGACAATACCAGCAGTGGCGTTTCTGATAGGTATTAGATAGTTTGCTAAGTATTTATGTCTCCCTGCTTGGAAGATTGAAGACCAAATGTACTTTCTACTCCCCCAACCCCTACTACTGAAGGTGGAGCAGATAACTATTGAACTAAAACCTTATTTGGAGAAACTATAGTGTCACTTCCTAACTGGATTATTTAGTGGCACAATTAAGATGGTCTGCAGCTGCTCTTCTTTCTGAGATAGCAAGATGCCATGTCTCAGGTAGTGCCTGCTTTCCATGCTTGGGTGTTTACATAACTAATAAGCAGGGCCACTTGCTCCCCTTCTTCCCATGCCAACCTGCAGGGAGTGATGGGTACATCTGGCTTGTTTTGAGCCACTGAGACTGGGGGTTGGTTACAGCAGCAGCACCTGGCCCATCCTACCTAACATGGCGCCATGTGAATGTCAGACATCACCGGTGTTATCCTCAATGTTTTCACTATCATTTCTCATGTCTGTCTCACTCAGAAACTTATTTGTGAATGTTTCTAGGGATCAAACCCAGGGCCTTGCCCATGCTACACACATTCTTCCACTAAATGCCACCCAGCCTGCCTCCAAAGCTTATTGCTAATGTACTGATGATATCTCTAACGTACATCTGATAACTTGTTCAGGCTCTACCCCCGCCATGTGTTTGTGAATGTATGTGTGCAGGTGCATATGACTGTGTGTCTGTGCATGTAGAGGCCAGAGGAAGATGTTGGATGCCTTCTTCTATAGCTCTATACTTTAGTCCCTTGAAACAGTCCCTCACCAGATCTGGAGTTGGTTGTCTTTTGGCTAGACTGGTGGCCAGCAGGCCCAGAGATCTTCCTATCTCTGTCCTAACCCTCACCAGAACTGGGCACAGGTTTGTATGAGCAAGTCCAGTCTGATGCTTCATATGGATCTGAGGATCCAAACTCAGGTCCTCACACATAGCACTTGAACCTGCTTTCTCCAGCGGTCACTGCAATCCCGAGGTCCCACCTCTGGGACAGTTACGGAGTTGATGCTGGCTCAGTCAATGACTGCTTAATGCCATTGGAGAAATCTGAGTTATGAGTGTCCCTGAGTGGTTTGCATTTGATTTCAGCATTTGTAATTGCACAAACTATACTGTAGCAACAACCATAAAAATAGAGGCAGAAAGAAAAAAAAACCTAGCTAATTATGCTTTCTCTAAAATTAAGGCCGTGTCCAGGCTTCATGCGTCTGTCTTCATGAGCGGGGGCTCTGCAAACAGCTTTCATCTAATGCTTTTTATTGTTTTCGCCTCTTAAGATGTTCTCAGGAGGACCCATTTCTACTGAATATACGAGGCCTTTGCTGTGACTATTCCAATTCACATTGAAGCCCCATGACTTCAAGTATTTGGACATTTGAACACACTTTGCTATTTTGTCTCTGTTTATGGGGGTGTCTCCTCTTACTCTTACTCCATGCAGGAGGGAAGGTTCTTAGACTTTCAGATGCCCCAGTAAGAAGAAAACAGTAGTCTGACCTTTTTGTCACCGTCCATACACACATCCAGAGAAGAGGACAGCGCTGTGGTGGTTTGAATGGATGCCCCCAGAAGACTCTGGGATTTGAGTACTTAGTCCCAGTTGGTGGCTCCTTGGGATAGATGATGAGGTGTGGCCTTGCTGGAGGAAGTATGTCACTGGGGGTGGCAGGCTTTGAGGTTTAAAAAGACTTGTGCCATTTTGAGCTTGCTTTCTGTGCTTCCTATTTGTGGTTCCAGATGTGAGCTCTCACCTGCAGCTCCAGCTGTTTGCCACCTGCTACCTCCATTTTGCTGTCATGGGCTCTAACCCTCTGGAACCACGAGCCCCAAATAGTGTCTTCCTTCTGTCACAGAAGCAGAGAAGTAACTAGTACAGCGAGGCCAACAACAGCTTCAGTCACAGTCTTGGTGTTTGTTTCTGTTGCTGTTGTTAACACATGGCCAAAAGCGCCTGGAAGAGGGAAGGGTTTATTTGGCTGGTAGTTCTGTATCACAGTCCATCAGTGAAGGAAGTCAGGACTGGAACTCAACAGGGCAGGAACCTGAAGGCAGGAACTGATGCAGAGGCCATGGAGGGGTGCTGCTTACTGGCCTGCTTATCATGGCTTTCCCAGCCTGCCTTCTTATAGAACCCAGGACCCCAGCCCAGGGATGGCCTCACTCACCATGGGCTAGCCCCTTCCACATCAATAAAGAAAATGCCCTGTTGGCTTGCTCATGGAAAGTGGAGACATTTTCTTAGTCAAGATTCCTTATTCTTAGATATGTCTAGGTTTGTATCAAGGTGACAGAACACAGTCATCGCAGTCACTAAATAACATAGCTCCAGTCGGTCCTTTCTGGTTGGAAGTTGTCTTTGTCACCCCCCCCTCATGAATGTGGGCTCTGAGTCTTGCCTTGGAGCCATTGCAGAAGCAACCTTGTTATTTGCCTTTCCTTGTTTTTCTCTGGGGACCTGATTCACTTCTTCCCATTTCCCTTCATCTGCTGCCTTTCTCCTTGTTACACCAGCACTGGGGCATTTTGCTTTAGGGACACAGCCTTTGCAACTTTCCACGACAGTGTTCCTGTTGTGGGAGCTCCTTCCGCTCCTTCAGCCAATAGCCGCTGAGATACCAGCCCATTGGGGCGTGGTCTCTCTCCCTCTAAAAAAAAGTGGCCACTTCCCTCTGCGCGCTCTCTCTCTGGCTCTGCTTTCAGAGACTAGGCTCCCTTCCTGATTGCACAGAGGGCTGTTGTCTGGGACGGTGATCTGTAAGTTTTACCTCCTTAAATAAATAACTATTCTATTAATCATAATTCCAAACTGGTGTGGGATTGTTGTGACATACGCCTTCATGTTCCTATCTGGATAAATGGACACTGAAGACCCAGGAAATCCACGCTGCTGCCTCACCAGATGGGTGAGGCAGGAGGCTCTTGCCCACCTTTGTCCGTGACTATTCAGTGGTTGTTGTCATTTGCTCCAGTGGAAGGTGGCACCAAGTTCCCCTGTAAGTTCAGAGTAAAGTGTACCTCGGGGGTGGGCTGTCTATGTCCATTATACAAGTGAGCACTCTGGGTTTAGGGCCCGTGTCCCTCCTGCACAAGGCCTGGCCTAGAGGGTATGCTTGATGACTGCTAAATGAGTCACAGATGGACAGAAGAGGGTTCTAGAAATATTGGGGGCTACATGAGGTTTTGCCAGGTGGAGCCTGTGGAAGGTAGAGGGGAGATGAGGAGAGAAATGATGCTCAGAGGGCAGGGCTCTGTTCAGCCTCACTGTGGGTGTCTTTCTTGGTTTTAGTTCCACTTTGAATTGTGTGGAAAGGTCATTTATTCATTAATTCCTCTATTCATCCTTCCATTTATCCATCCATCATCCATCCATCCATCATCCATCCATCCACCCATCCATCCATCATCCATCCATCCATTGAATCCACCTATTCATTCAATGGGTTTAATTAGGTGGCTTATATGGACCTGGCTTTACGCTAGGCACAAATTTCAATCACCTACAGATACAATTTTAGTGTGGAGGAGACAATACTCAAACTGTCTTCTAGCATGTTGATGGGTAAGAAGTGGCATGTGGAAGGGGGTGGGCACCACTGCGACTGTGTCAAGCATACCAGTCTTGTTTTTGCACCCTGTCATGAGGATCCCTGTCCCACATCAGAACCCTCTTGTGAAGTGCTGTAGAGAGTCAGGATGTCCTGAAGTTGACTTAACTGCACTCCCTATCCCCAGGGGTGATCTGCAGTCATGGATGCAACAAACCTGCTCAGCATCCCCTGATCTTGGCAGGATTTGTTTACCAACTGCACAGCTCCCAATTTACTCAGGAGATCTTGTCTTTTTCTACTTCCCAAGTAGATTAGATCTATGTATATTTCTCTTAGTGTCCTCATTGTTGTCTAAGTTCTCTGGGATTGTGATTTGTGGGTTGATTTTCTTTGCTTTATGTTTAAAAACCACTTATGAGAGAGTAAATGTGATAATTGTCTTTCTGTGTCTGGGTTACTTCACTCAAAATGATGTTTTCTAGCTCCATCCATTTGTCTGCAAAATTCAAGATGTTATTTTTTTCTGCTGTGTAGTACTTCATTTTGTAAATGTACCACATTTTCCTTATCCATTCTTTGGTCGAGGGGCATTTAGGTTGTTTCCAGGTTCTGGCTATGACAAACAATGTTGCTATGAACATAGTTGAGCACATGCCCTTGTGGCACGATTGAGCATCCTTTGGATATATACCCAAAAGTGGTATTGCTGGGTCTTGAGGAAGGTTGTTTCCTAATTTTCTGAGAAATAGCCACACTGACACCACACTGTACCACCTTGCATTCCAATTTTTACCAGTCTGAGGGATAAAAATATATTCTATTGCTATTCTCATGGGCATGATCTATGTTTGATTGCTGTTTTCTGTTTATTGATGTTTTCAATTGGTTCTCCTACAGACACGTTTAGTTGTGTTCTTAGCTCAACTTCCTAGTAACACTTCCCTACTTATTTGTGTGGGTTTTCTTGGGGAGAAATGAGCAAATGTGTATGTACTCTAGATAGAGCTCTGGCAAGCTACCAACAAAAGAAGTCCACCCAAGCCAGGAGCACAGGTGAAGGGTAACTCAGAAGCAGATTCGGCCTGGAAAGCCAACCCTAGTGTGAATGAGGATCATGAAAGCCCAGACCCTGGAGTTCCCCATAAGGATGGCAGGCAGTTCCATTGGAGAGTCCCTCTCTCCCAGCAATAGCGCCCTGTTTATATATTTTGCGGAAAAGCTTTGGAACTTTCTAAGCTTCGCCATCTTGTGAGATTTACTCCTGATCCCTATATACTCGGTAGCTGAGACTCAACCTCCCTTCTCAGCTCAGGAGGGAATGTTTTAATCAGAAGGAGGTGGCTGGCTGCACAATCACGTGTCTAGTAGTAACCGCCATCTTGCTTTCTTGGGCCTTCCTACTGTTTGCCAGTGTCTGTTGCTGGGACATGTTTGTATCATGTTCCTGATCCACCAGCTCACTCTCTGAAGTGGATATATGTTTATAAAACAGAAAATAACCAGGTGCAGAGAGCGTAAATCACATTCCCTAGGTGCAGGGCAGAGCTGGCGCAGAGTTCACTCCTGTGCAGGACAGTCTATGCTTATAACCGCTGGGCATTTAGTGAGAGAGGAGGGGAGGGAATCTGCTTGGCTTCAGAAACCTACGTGCATGGGACACAAACCTGTTGGTAGGGAGAGGAATGCAGGGCCACTCAGCAAGGGCTGATTGGAAAGAGCTGCCTTTCCAGGGAACACAAATGCTGCCTGGGGCAAGGGGCTCTGCTAACTCTAAGGCACTTGCCCCAGACACAGGGTAGAGGGCAGGCAGGCCTCTCGTTCCATGGTCCATCCTCAGCCTCAGCAACTGCAGCTTGAAACCTGGTAGAAGTAGAACGGGGCTGTACTTGTTCTTCTGTTCCTGGATTCTTTAACTTATACATGTCCAACTTTATTCTTCTTAAAGGCTGAGTACCATTCAATTGCATTGCTGGCCCCAGTGATCATGGACACTAGAGTGGCTTCCACCTTGTGGCCACTGTGCTTACTGCAGCTGTGCGCAGGTCCCCACTTTGAGTTCTTTGGGGTTTGGGCCCAGAGGAAGAATTGTTGGCTCATTATGGTAATGCGATCTGGAACCTAAATGGTGTTTCCCATAGTAGCTGATCAAGCATTTCCTGGCAACACACAGGGTTCTGCCTTCACCCGTGCAGCTTTCTGATAATAGCCCCTGCGGCGAGAGTGGCGCCGTATGCCAACATGACAGCCTAGGTTTTAATGGTTTTGTGCACATCATAGGGCTCAGTGTGATGTGACAAGTTGTGGTAAAATGTGAGGCTGGGTCACCTGGATTGCCCCGGCTGCTCTCTTAAGGGCCAGACCCCCGAGGAACCCCTTCTGCCCTGCAGTACTAGGGAACCTCGGATCTAAGGACCGAGGTAAGGAAATGGCATAGGTGTTGTCCTGCGTGGGCCCAGACTCATCTACTGCTCCAGCATGTGCCCGCCGGGCGATGCTGGCTGTGGCTGAGCCTCGGCTAGGCACAGTTACTGGAACACCTATGTTCTTTGTTCCTGTTGGGCTCCTTTGCAGCATGGCAGCTGGACTCCTCGGAGGGAAGCGGGGTGGGGCGAGGCTTTGGAGGATGGCTGGGTCTGTGGCTGAGGTGGTGGCTGGGGCTCTGTGTGGAGGACTGGCCGAATTGAAGGTCTCCTGGGCTGGGCAGGCGCTCCGCATGAAGGCGGGGGGGGGGG
>JABTXL010007749.1:0-37724 GCA_025134845.1 Neodon shergylaensis
AGCACTGCTATAGATCTTTGAGCGATAACTTTTCCTTCTCTTGATGATTACAGAGAGTGGAAAACTTTTGAGTGCTTTAAACAGTGAGCATAGCATACTTTAATATCTATTAGCAAGATTTTAATAGTTTTCTCTAAACAAATGTTCCAGTGCTTGTGCCCATATTCTTCACAGATATTTCGTTTAATTTTATTGTCATTTAAAAAATTCTCTTTTAGTGTATTTGTTTGTAGTTTATTATTGTTTTCATACTAATTTATCTTCTAGCTTTTCCAAAAACATTTCTAACAACCAGATGATGACTTTTCCTGAGGTCTGGAAATATTTTTAAAAATATTCTATGAAAATTTCACACAGTTATCACGTTCTTTCCCATCCTCCACTTCTCCCAGATTGCCCCTCCCTCATGATTCCCCCTATTCATTTTGAATCTACGTGCCTCTGTCTACATTTTGTGCCTGACTGAACCAGCTATGGCTTAAAGAATGATGCTGGGTGCATGTGGTGAGCATCTGGAGCAACATTCTGCCACATTTCTTAAATATTGACAGGAAATTTCTGTCTTTCCGTTATCACGTGTTTTCTGTCACAATACAACCTAGACCATACATCAAGGTAGAAGTGAGAGCATTTGAGGGAAGAAGGGAAAGCCAAGGGTGTGAAAAGAGGGTAATAGAGAAAAATAAAGATAGGTGTCATATGTTGTTGGATGTGAGGAATCAACCTTCCACTGTAAATGTGATAAGGGTGTGTATGCAGGACCTGGAAGTACAAGGGATCCTTTCTGTGTGGAAGAAGGGGACTCAATGGACAGGGAACAGCAGAGGGTAATGGGGGTCAATGTGAGCAAAGTATAATACACCATTGTGAAAATGTCATAAGGCCCATTATTTTGTGTGAAATCATAAAAATTAATATAAGTGTATTTAGCATTTCACCATGAAACATTTCCTGTATGGTTTGTTTTTTTGTTTTTTGTTTCTTTACAGATAGATATTATGGGATTGAGAATATTCCCCTATGTTCCTAAATTAGCATACCTTCTTTTTTGATTTTTTTTATCACTGGAGTTTTTAGATTATCACATCCCCTTTCTGGCACACATCTTAGTGACCACTCTCTCTTATCCCACTAATACAGTAAAATTCATTCATGGATTTCTTTTCCTGCCCTTTCTTTTTATATACAGTCTTACTCTGTAGGAGACAAAGTGCTGGAATTCACAGTGTAGCCCAATCTGGCCTCCAACCTATGGTGTTCCACTTGCTACAGCTTCCTTTGTGCTAATAATATTATAGGAATGCACCTCCAGGCTAGCTTTATTTGTAGTATTTAAGTGTCAAACTAGAGACTGGAGTGATGGCTCAGTAGTTATGGGCACTTGTTACTCCAGCAGAGAATCTGGGTTCAACTCCCAGAACCCACATAGTGGCTCATAACCACCTGGAACTCCACTTGCAGGGAATCTGGTGCCCTCATCTGACCTCCGAGGACACCAGGCCAATGATGCGCATACGTACAGGCAGGTAGAATATGCACACAAACAGAAATAAATAAAGCCAAGAAAAATTAATAGTAAAATGGTCTTGCATTCCTAGAGTAAATTGTGCTTGTTAATGAATGTTTTTTCATACACTGATTCAAACTGCTAACATTTCATGAGAGGTTTGCATCTATGTTCATGAGAAATACTTGTCTGTAATACTTCTTGTGCTGCTTTTTATTTTTAATAGTTTTATTAATTCTTTGAGAATTTCATATAATGCGTTTTGATCCCATTTACGCTCAACTCCTCCCCTTAACTCTTCCCAAGCCCACCCCTACCTCCCCAACTTCTTACCGTTCATTTTGTTAGATTTTCTATTAATATACATGTACATGGGGCCTTTTGCATGTGTCTGCTGGTATCCAAGAAGGCCAGAAGAGGATGTTGGATCCCCTGTAGCTGGAGTTAGAGATTATGAACAATTTCCTGTTGTGAATGCTGGGATTTGAACTTGGGTCTTCTACAAAAGCAGTACACACTCGTAACTGCTGAGCCATCTCTCTAGTACTATCTATTTGTGTGTTTGTTTTCATAAGCCATTGGCTCCAGTTTGTAGTCTCCTAATACTTCTGGGGATAGGGCCATCTACCCGAGCTTGGTCACCTTACCAGTAGCACAGCCTTAAAAGAAATCGTGACTCTTCCTTCCCAGAAGCCATCAGCACCTCCATAACACCTCAGTTACAGGAGGGCCCTCGAGAACCCCTTCCTGCTTCATAGTCTAATGTTGACTTCCTTTGGTGCAGGTCTTGCGTGGGCAGCCACAGCTGCTGTGAGTTCATGGACGCAGTAGTCCTGGCGTGTCCTGACGACATTATCTCATTCTTATCCTCCTCCACCACTGAGTCTTACGTTTCCTCCCCCTCTTCCAGGGATAGCCTTGGGGGTGTGTCTGACATAGATGTCCCATTTGTGACTTAGCATCCCATAATCACTTGTTCTCTACACGGTGAATGGTTACAGGTTTCTTAGTTAATCGGCATTCACTGTTCAAAGACAGGCACTTCTCTGATGGGGTCTGGGAGATGCACTAGTCTATGGGTTGAAATATACAAATTTAAAGAATAAGTCCTACTATGTCAATTCAGCAAAATAACCTTAGCAGATTTCCCTTGGGACCTTTGAGCTCCCCAACCATGGATTCTTGGCCAGATTTGCAGGCCTTAAATCCAAGCAGAAAGCAGTTTCTCCCTGTAACACATTTTACTATGGTACCCAGGGACATATATTGCCATGGTGATCACTTCTGCAGTTCACAGGGTTCACAGCTAGGTAAGAATATTGAGGAGATGGTTCTCTCAGCAGCCTGCATGGTACCTTCTAGTACTGTCAATGCTAGCTAGCGGAAAGGAAGCTTCCAGGGCCGGTTTCCATCTCACTACAAGTGTTCTGGGATTTCTCTTCCAGGACACCTCTTCAGGCCTTATCTCTAGGCACAGGGGGATCAAACTCAGGTTGTCAGGCTTGTATGGCAAGCATGTTCACGTGATGAGTCATCTCCTGAGTCCAACCATAAGTCTTGTTATTTCAAAATTACTCAGTTTAGGTTTCCCTGCCTTGCTCTACTCTGCCCTATCAGGCCAAGCCAGTTTCATTTATTAACCAATGGTATTCACAGCATACAGAGGTGAATTCCACATCAAGTAGTTTGGCTACATCATTTTCACCCCTACCTCTCCACCTCCAATTCTTCTCATGTCCACTTCACTCTTGCTCAAGTTTATGACCACTTACTCGTTTTAGTGGTATTGTTTTTTCAAAAGCAAAGGGTCTTTTTTCACTTAGATACCAATCCCAATTCCCAATCCGTTACGTTCTTCCATTCCCTTCACCTTACCACCTACTGCACACCCACCCCCCAATTCTTAGAGGATCCAGGGCACATTGTTTTTGGGAACGTCCAAGAGCATTCTCACTTTATCTAGGCTGAGCAAGGTATCCATCCAAAGAGAACGGGCTCCCAAAAAGCCAGTACCAGCAGTAGGGATAAATCCTGGTGCCACTGTCAGGGCCCCTTTGTCTTCCTCAGCCATACAGCTGTCACCCTCATTCAGAGGGGCTAGTTTGGTCCTATGCTGGTTCCTTCCCTGTCTGGCTGGAGTTGGTGAGCTCCCGTTATCTGAGGTAAACTATTTCAGTGGATGTCCCTATCGTGGTCTCGACCTCCTTGCTCATATTTCACTTTGCCATTTGTATGCTTTAAAGATTTGTCTATTTCTGTCCTTTGCTTACATCTCATGTAGGTTATGTATTGTTGAATGATACCTTATTTTGTTTTGAGATACAGTCCCCCTAGTTAACCCAGAATGGTATGGAACTTCTGATGCCCCTGCCTCACCCTCTTGAGTAGCCTAATGTGATTCCTTATGAGAAGCAAGAGGACAGTCAGTGTAAAGGGGATCCAGGTGGTAATCAAGATTGAGGTTAAGTGTGCAAACAACCTTAATGAAAAGTTAAGGGAAATAAGGCATTCATGAGACTACTGTCTGAGAGCATGGGACATAAAATCCCAGGCCAAAAGTGAAAGAATGAAGGCCATGAGGAAGACAATTAATGATGCGATAGAATGGATGGAGTGTAGTGATTGTTGAAGATGCAGGGCTGTCTGGGCCTGAAAATGGATTCTGAGGAGAGAAGATAACAGAAAAAAATCATGATCAGGTTGAACAGCTGTGAGACTGTGAAGAGCTTCGTGCATGTGGGACTTTGGGAAGGGGACTATATAAGAATGCCTAGTGAAAATTGAGAAAGCCATAGGGAAACAAGGAAGTGAAAGCTTACTCCAACAGTGAGCACAATAGAGAGAAAAGTCCCAGTCACTGAAGATGTAGTTTTCTAAGGACAGAGTAAGTAACCTGGAGATGGGGGACCCAGGTGCTACTCTGACCCCCACTCCTGACCCTAAAGCCATGCAACATAACTCATACCTGCTGTACCCCGCTGCTTTTCTGACTCCACATGTAACAGTGGGCATGAGACTGGAGCTCCCCGGGGGAAAGAATTTGCCTTCAGAAGCCGTATAAGCAACTTGTACAACTTCTACAACCACTGCATCACTACCCAAAGCAGGAATAAAAAGCCTTTCTGCCTCTTCCAGGCAGCAGATGTCACAGGGCACTGCCTTCTTGTGAGTGTCATGTCAGGCAAGGTAAGGATCAGGCCTTTTCCACATTGCTAACCTTGGTCCTTCCATCCTTCACTTTAGGGAACAGCATGGGCTCTTGCCTGCTGTGAGCGCCTCAAAGAAAGAGCAGAGAACAAGGCTGAAGAGGCACCTGGATCAAGGACTGGTAAAGAATATGGCTGTTGCCCCTAAATTCTACAAGCATGGCAAGAAGCTGGCTGGTGTAGCAGAAAGCCGCAGTGAGTGTCTTTGGTTAGGGAAGGAACCTGAATTTAGGTGGAGGGAACATGAGTAATTCTGTCAGCATCCCTGTCTTGAGATTGCAGTGGGACTGTTGGTAATCGCTCATCAAACCAATGTTAGGAATTAAATGCTTTGGAGAATTGTCCACATCCCTTGCTTATATTTTCTGTAGGTAGACATTTGTTGCCGAGTGGTAAGTTTGTTACTTTGAACACTGTCTTGCTACTTACCCCCTGGTGTTCTCCTGCCCCTCCTGCATCTGGCTCCACAGTGGCCACTCACTAGAAAAAGAAAGGAACCCCAGAGTTGGGAAAGAGGCGTAGTGTGGCAAAGCCTCCAAATGCGGCCGGAATATTTGGAAGGATGGTGTCAGTGAGGCTTATTTAAGCTGTGCCTGGTGTTTTACAGATGGGCAGGAGAGCACTGTGCAGAAGAGTGAGGCCAGGTCCCACAAAGTTCCACAGGAGGTAAGGAGACTCTGGTGCTTATGGGAGGTGCTTCCAGAAGCTCCCCACCTGACCTCTTGTACTGTGTCCTAAAGTCTTGGGTTCCATCCCCACATCGGCCGTGATTTACCATGTGAGCTCAGGTTTAACTGCATCTTCCTGGATTTTAGTGTGAACTGAAAATTAAAATTAAAGGTAAGCCTCGATGATCTTCAAGGGCTTCAAGTTCTGACATTCTGAGTTGCTGTAGTCATCCAACAACATGTTCATCTCTCCTCTTTTCATGGTAGGCCGGGTACCCAAATTCCTACTATTGTCTCTACTCCAGCAGGGAAGTTCTCAGGGAACTCATATGCCTAGCCAGCAGAGAGAATGGGCAATTCTGCCCAATGTTCCAGTGAAATTGGAGCAGCAACCAACGATTTTTTTTTCCTGGGCACCTCGTGATCCATCTGTCAGGCCCAAAAGGTGAGTTGAATATGGCCCTAAAGCCAGCTGTATCTATATTACTCCATGTTAAGCACTGTGGTTGGTGCCATGGGAGATTGGCAAATGAGAAAAAGGAGGAGAAGGAAGAAGAAATGTAATAGGAGAAGAGGAGGTGTGGAGGAGGAGGAAGCATCACCTCAGAAGGAGAAGTGAAGAGAGGGCACTTGGCTTTGAGAATTCCTAATCTTGAGGGTTTCAATAAGTGATTTCATCTTTCCAAGTCTATGTTTTCCAGTAGCCACTCCGGGAAAACAGGCTACGTTTATGACATTGACAAGAGAAGTAGAAGAAGGTGTACCACATAGGAAGCCCTCAATGAGCCTGGGTTGTTGCTCCATATCACAACAGATGGATGTGAGAGAAGATTCGGTTGGAATTTGGGGTCATGATGGGGAGTGCTATAGAGGCCTAAAGGAATGCTAAAGGCAATAGAGAAGACTTCGTAGAGAAAGGCCTGGCTTGTCCTTCATTGTGGGGTTCCCCTCTCATTAGCATCTCCGTGGGGGAGAGGGGAGAGAGACAGAGTCACAGAGCTCCCTGGGAAACAAACCTCCTCCACAGACCAGCATCAAGGTGCAGATCTGGTTCAATGTGTATGTTCACTGGCATATATGCATACATTACCAAATCAGCTAAGGTCACATTGAGTTACTGTCCAATGAGTTCAAATGCCATGCACCCCACGTCATGTGTGGTATATAGGGGCAGTATGTCCTGGCAGTGTGTCTGCAGACAAAGGGCAGGAACCAGGCATCTCCCTGAGCTTTGATGCCAAATTAGAGTCTCCAGTTAGCTGGGACTCCATTATGAGTCATCTAGCATTCCAGAGACGCAGGTCTGCTCATACAGACACGGGAGGCATTAGCATTTGTTACGGTCCCTGTCTTCGAGTGACACCATTTGAACAGAGACTGACTCATCAATTCATAACCACTGTGTACTGGGAAAATGGAAGCAAGAGCCAGTACCTGAAAAAGGAGGGGCTCCCATCTTTCCGGCTGCTTTGCAGATTAGGGCATAGTCTCTTTGGGTTCTTTGTCATCTTCATTGCAGCACAGGGAAGAAAGATCTGGTAGAAATTAGCAAGTCAAGAAAAATATAGAAGTTTTAAAAGGAAACAGGCCAAGAAGGTGGCTGGTTGAAAAGGACAAACATCTTGGAGTCATTCAGATTTCCCCAGCCTGGTTTGAAAACCCCTGGTCTGCCAAGTGTTCCAGTAGTAGGTTTCCACCAGAGGGTTTCATCCCCTGGCCTCTCCTCTCCTTGTTTCTAGATTTTCAAGTGTGACCCTGCAACCCAGTGCTATCCCTGGCCCTCTTCTTCTGCAGCCACAGGTCCTGGCAAAGTAGTGGGGTCCAGGTCCCTGGGAGGGAATGAGCTTAGTGAATGGGAAGAGCAAAAAAGCCTAGGGTGGGGTGGGTGCTGGAGGGAACTGGGCACTTAAAGGGGCACCTGTGTTAGTGGGAGGAGGTGTGGTTTCCCAGATGCCATTATCTGACGCCATTTCCTTTGCAGGTCCCTAATGCCACCAAGCAGGATTCTGTTGTTGCTCTCTTAGAGTGGCAGAGGAAGCTGGAGGCTGCAGAGGCCCTGTTGGCCCTGAAAAACTCTTCTCAGGATCCTTGCGATTCTGCCTCTCTGCAACATCGTGGCAGCATGCCAGGTAGCTGTCTTCTTCAAGATGGAGCATGGGGTAGGGGACGTTGGGAAATTGGAAGGGTTGTGGTGAACTGGTTGTGGTAATCTCTGGAAATCTGGATATTGGACCTCTTGGGTCAGACATTTCAGATGCTCAGTCCCACGTGAGAGATGGAAATTAGGGGCTTCTCAGTGAATCCCCAGTTCTGAAGTATTTTGCTCAACAGCAAATGGCCAGGACCTGAAGTAAAAACAAAACCACCAGCACCACAGCGACAACAAAAGGTCCCAGTAGACCGAGCCCCCATCCAAGGTGGCCAAGTCTTATTGGAGTTCAAGGGCATGTCAAGGGAAGGAATAGAACTAGGTGTAATAACTCGCAGCCCATGGCAGTATCTTCAGTCCACTGGAGACCGAGGAAGACTGGGAGGACATGCATGAGGATAAGGGTCTGCAGTGGAACGAGATCATGCTGACGTCTTCAAGTCTTTTCCCTTGTAGCTTGGATGCTTTCCAGTTGGAATGTTTCCCGACATGCTCACTGTTCCATGTGGTCACTGCTCATAGGAAAATGGCATAGTTGGGGAGGCTGGACGGGAAGGCTGAGCCCCGATGAGAAGCCTAAACAAAAACCCTGATGAAGTGTGTTAGTGGGAAGCCACTTTGGGTGGTGGACATCCAAGAACAAAGGACAGTGAAGGAAACTGGAGACCTAGCTTCTCACAGAGGTCTGGCAGAGTGGGTGATGCAGGCTGCGTCAGAAAATGTAGGGGAGGGGTGTGAAGAGACAGTACATCTCTGATAAGGGGAGAATCTATCTGAAGACCTCAGGATTGACAAAAAAATGGTGACCCTGACTGAGAAACGGTAGAGCCAAGATCAGAGATATGGGAGGTGTTTGTTTCTGGTTTCAGTGACAAATCACAGATTGGGTGGGGCACCAAAGTATGAAGGCTTACTGCGTGGAGACATGTATGTAATCTGACTCTGGCTTTTCCTTTTCTTTTCAGGTAATGATGGAGAGAGAGGACCACAGCCTCCTAGTTCCCGCCTGCCACCAAAGCCTGCCAGCTCTGTCTCACTTTCTGGACATCTGCAGTGCATGTCCTACTTGACCTGAGAGTCCGGAGTAGGAGGCCTCTCTAGAGCACTGCCTGTGTGGTATCCTGTTTCATGTCTAAAATGACTAACATTTGTAAATTGTTTATTTTTGAAACAAGTTCTCATGTAGCCAGCCTGGCCTTGGATTCAGTATATAGTTGACAATGACTTTGAACTCCCAATCCTTCTGCCTCCACCTCGCAAGTGCTGGGACTACAGGCATGTACCACCATGCCTGCCTTTTAAAAATTATTAATTTAAGTGTTAAATAATTTTATAAACTTTCAGGCCCTTTTTATGATACAGGGAGTCTACTTGACTGAAGATCGATGTTGAACTATATCCATTATTTCTTTGGAATAATTGTTTTTTATGATTCTTAGAAAACCAGTATTTTGTGATCCAATGTGATCGATCAATGGGATTCAGAGTGGGTTTGCACGTCAGTGTTTTCATTTGTCCTGTGATTGTATATGCGCTGGCACACTCCTGTTTATAATCATCCATGTGGAATCCTGAAGATTTGTCACTGTGTCTAGGCCTATGTGTGTGAACAAATAATAATAAACATGATATAGGCACTGAAAAACAGAGCTATTTTTAAACAGAGTCTGAAAATATCACAGAGGTTTGTTTACCTTCACCAAGCCCCAAGTGAACAAATACTTTAGTTTTTTAAATTAATGATTGGGTGAAAAGTTCAAAGCTTGATGCAGCAGACATCAGTCACATGGCTTTCCCAAAAATGGCCACAATAATTCGTTACCTAGAGTAACACATCGGGTAATTGATAGGAATTATAGGAACACTTTTTTTAGAAGCTGAATAATCTTTTCATTTATAAAACATTTCCATTTTCTTTTGTTTATTTTCTTTTTATTATTTATTTATTAAAGATTTCTGTCTCCTCCCTGCCACCACCTCCAATTTCCCTCCCCTTCCCCCAATCAACGCCCCCTCTTTGGTCAGCCTGAAGAGCAGTCAGGGTTCCCTGCCCTGTGGGAAGTCCAAGGACCACCCACTTCCTTCCAGGTCTAGTAAGGTGAACATCCAAACTGCCTAGGCTCCCACAAAGCCAGTACATGCTGTCGGATCAAAACCCAGTGCCATTGTTCTTGACTTCTCAGCAGTCCTCATTGTCCGCTATGTTCAGCGAGTCCGGTTTTTTTTTTTTATTGAGAAAAAAAAATCCCTGCTTCCTCCCAGCCTCCCATTTCCCTCCCCCTCCTCCCCCCCTCCCCCTCCCCCTACTCTTCTCCCCCTCCCTCTCCAGTCTGAAGAGCAGTCAGGGTTCCCTGCCCTGTGGAAAGTCCAGGGTCGTCTCCCCTCCATCCAGTGCTAGGAAGGTGAGCATCCAAACTGGCTAGGCTCCCACAAAGCCAGAACATGAAGTAGGAACAAAACCCCATGCCATTGTCCTTGGCTTCTCATCAGCCCTCATTGTCTGCCATGTTCCGAGAGTCCGGTTTTATCCCATGCTTTTTCAGTCACAGTCCAGCTGGCCTTGGTTAGCTCCCAATAGATCAGCCCCACTGTCTCGGTGGATGGGCGCACCTCTCATGGTCCTGACTTCCATGCTCATGTTCTCCCTCTTTTCTGCTCCTCATTGGGACTTTGGGAGCTTAGTCCGATGTTCCAGTGTGGGTCTCTGTCTCTATCTCCATCCATCGCTAGATGAAGGTTCTATGGTGATATGCAAGATATTCATCAGTATGGCTATAGTATAGGGTCATTTCAGGTTCCCTATCCTCAGCTGCCCAAGGAAATAACTGGGGACATTGCCCTGGGCACCTGGGCACCACTCTAGGTTCATGTCTCTTACCAACCCTAAGGTGGTTCCCTTAATTAAGTTATGTGATTCCCTGCTCCTCTATCCAACCTTGTTTTATCCCCAATCATCCCGGAGTTTCCCCAAGTTCCCCCCATCCTCCCCTTCTCACTTTTCTCTCCCCATCTCCCCTTACCCCCATCCCACCCCACCCCCAAGGTCCCAATTTTTTGCCCAGCAATCTTGTCTATTTCCCATAGCAGGGATAATAACTATATGTTTTTCTTTGGGTTCACCTTCTTATTTAGCTTCTTTAGGATCACAAATTATAGACTCGGTGACCTATATTTATGGCTAGAAACCAATTATGAGTGAGTACATCCCATGATCCTCTTTTTGGGTCTGGCTTACCTCACTCAGGATAGTGTTTTCTATTTCCATCCATTTGCATGCAAAATTCAAGAAGTCATTGTTTTTTACTGCTGAGTAGTACTCGAATATGTATATATTCGATACTTTCTTCATCCATTCTTCCATTGAAGGGCATCTAGGTTGTTTCCAGGTTCTGGCTATTACAAATAATGCTGTTATGAACATAGTTGAGCATATACTTTTGTTGTATGATAGGGCATCTCTTGGGTATATTCCCAAGAGTGGCATTGTTGGGTACAGGGGTAGGTTGATCCCGAATTTCCTGAGAAACCGCCACACTGCTTTCCAAAGTGGTTGTACAAGTTTGCAATCCCACCAGCAATGGATGAGTGTACCCCTTACTCCACAACCTCTCCAGCAAAGGCTATCATTGGTGTTTTTAATTTTAGCCATTCTGACAGGTGTAAGATGGTATCTTAAAGTTGTCTTGATTTGCATTTCCCTGATCGCTAAGGAAGGTGAGCATGACCTTAAATGTCTTTAGGCCATTTGAACTTCTTCTGTTGAGAATTCTCAGTTCAGCTCAGTGCCCCATTTTATAATTGGGTTGATTAGCATTTTACAGTGTAGTTTCTTGAGTTCTTTATATATTTTGGAGATCAGACCTTTGTCAGTTGCGGGGTTGGTGAAGATCTTCTCCCAGTCAGTGGGTTGCCTTTTTGTCTTAGTGACAGTGTCCTTTGCTTTACAGAAGCTTCTCAGTCTCAGGAGGTCCCATTTATTCAAGGATGCCCTTAATGTCTGTGCTGCTGGGGTTATACACAGGAAGTGGTCTCCTGTGCCCATGTGTTGTAGAGTACTTCCCACTTTCTAGGAACACTTTTAAAGCCTGAATATTCTGAATCTTCGATTAATGTTCCAAACATATGCACTGCAGGCCTCACCCGGCAGGCAGCTAGCTAAGTGAACATAACTTGATCTGGTCTTTTTATTGTTCCTCCTTCCTTCCTTCCTTGCCTCATTTAAAAAAAAATCAGGGTCTCAGTATGCAGTACAGACTGGCCTTGAATTCACTGCCTACCTGAGATTTGCCTATAAAGACCTTGTGGTGATTTTCCTGCCTCAGCCACTCAAGTGTTAATATTCTAGTACACTTCTCCACGCCTGGCTTCCTGCTTCTGTTTCCAATGACACCTGTGTGATGATGATGCTATCCAATCACCACAATTCCTTTGTCTTCAGAGGCTCTGAAGAGTCAGGATTCTTATATTCTCCATCTGATGGCAGAGGAACAAACACATAAAATCAATGAGGATTCAGAGAATTAATCTGGACTGAAGCCCATCTCGTACCCCCTTTCTTCCCATGATCCCCCAGTTCATTATCCTCCAGTGACAGATGACTGTATCCCCATGGTCCTGCAGTAGGGTTTGGTCCAAGCCTTGCCTTGGTTCCACAGTTGAGCTGGGGGAAGGGGAGGATATGTTTTTGTTGAAGGATGTGGCACAAGGAGAGGGAAGACAACAGAAAAAGTACAATACACATTTGAGGAAGGAAAGAAACTCAGTATTTGGGTCCTTTCATTTTTGTGAGGCCTATTACCTTTCTTTCAGGGTTTTCGGACCTGACAGTCTGCCCTCCAGTGTTTTATAATGAAAGGGTCTCTATCTGGCATATTTTAGTTCTCTTTGGATATCTGTGCAAATGTTCAGTGTTAAGCTTTTTGGTATGTCTCCCTTTATCATGTACTGTCATAGTTCAGAGTCTAAAAATCCTTATCTCTGCTATATTTTGACTTTCGTTTGTTATATGACGTTATTGGTTAGGTCTGAACATACCCATCCTTGCAGAACATCTCTAGAGTGGGTCAATTTGAACAAGAAGTGTTAACGTAAAAGAATATATGCTGTTATTGCAAGCCAAGCACAGGCTTTCTAGGGGGAGGGGTGTTTAAGTGGAATTCTCTAGGTTGTCTCATTTGCTGATTACACAGTACCAATATGTCAGTGAACTCCCAAGTTGGAGATAACTTTTTCACACTAGTATTTTAAGTTACTGCTTGAACATGGTCAGTAGTGAGATAATAACAATAATTAGAGATTAGAGAATTTGGATGCACATAGTATTTCTTCATTTACAGTACAACGAATGTGGTGAGCTTATACAGTTTTTATTATAGCAATTGCCAGTATTTAGGAATGGGTCTCAAGGGCCTGAAAATTTAGCAGTTAACTGTTATGGTCCAAGAGAGCCGCCCCGGCAGCCCACCTCTTTCCATCTTTTCAAGAAGACTATTTAAAGTAGATCCAGTTAACATTGTATTGCCATAAAGGTGAGGACAGATCTGAGCTTTTAAAAAGTAGTATTTTATTAACAAAAGGGTTTTGGAAATGTTTAGCAGAGTGAAACGTCAAAGTCATGTATGTTGAAATGCACATTAGTGTACAGAGCTAAATGTTGCTATGTGATTAGTTACAATCAAAATAGGCGTCCTTATTTTAGACTGGTTTAGGACTACATCAGGATTGAATTGCCAGACAGATGACGAGAACCCCAAGTCTAAGATCTTGCAGAGGCAAAGTCAGATACCAATCTCATATTAGGTATTGGATGTTTTCCTAGTAGGAAACATAAAGCTGAATGTCTGGTAGAGCTTCTTGTGCTCTTTTGAGGAAACCAAACAAAGCAATGTTCCCAAGCCTGCCAAGAATGATGGCCTATGATGTACTGTACAGCCGGGAGCAGGGAGGGGCATGGCCCAGTCACTGGAGCAGCACTGGGCTCTCAGTGGATCTTAAAAATTTACCCTCTGAGACATTAAGATGATTGTGGGGAGGGAAGCTTTCCTAATCCTGCAATAGGCAGCATCTGAGTAGCTCTTCTGGAGGACTGAAAAAGTCAACAAAAACTTTAATACCCTTTACAAGTGAGTTCTAATTTCTTCTGCTACTACTCATTCAAGAACTTATGCATTTGACACTTTTGAAAAATCTATAAAATACATTCTCACTGCAAATTAAAAATACGATTTGTTAAAATTTTAACGTACCCAGGATTTAAACAGTCTTGCAAACATAAAGATGTGTTAAGAAAAACTATACTTAATAACAGCTGTGTTTTTCATTACCTAAAAGATCTGCCTTTAGGTCAAATGCATGAGATGCTCATGATGAATAGATGATGCACATAGTTCAAAGTATCCGCTAAATTGGTAAAAAGCAAGTCCATCAGTTCTTCAGGTCTGTTCTGTAGCTCATTTCCTTTCATACTCATGTCTAGGTGAATTACCTAGCTACACTAAGGTGGAGAGGCTAACCCAGAATTTCTTCAGCTTCCTTTTCTTCTCCATTATTGTCATCTCCAGACTCTTTGTGATTGTCCAGTCATGGTCTGGAACCCCGATGTATTTCCTGTCTCACTGATCTTTCTCATTGTCTTGAACCCTTTTTTGTCAGCATCTTTCACTCACCAAAGGGCTGGAATCCCATGGTTGATACTCATAAGGTCAACACACACAGGAAATGTGAGCCTTTGTCTAAGGTGGGGATGGCGTTGGGCCTGTTCTTTTGTTATTTTCTTCACTTGCTTATCCAGTAATTCTGCAGGTGATGGTGTGGAGTATCTCTATCATGCAGAGAACATTCGAGATGTTAAATGTCTGATGCACATGAATGCCTTAAAATGAACTTCCACAAAAGCCTTAAACACCTGATGTTTCCAAATCCTGTTCTTTCCGTGGTGTAAGACTTCATCTTCTTTTCAGCTCTGCACCAAGAAGGTGCTGCTTTGGTTTGCTTATGTGCTTGTGTGTGTGTGTGTTGTGTAAGTATTTAGTGTATGTGTGTGTGTGTTGTGTATGTATTTGGTGTATGTGTGTGTTTGTGTGTTTCGTGTATTTGGTGTTTTTGTGGGTCTGTTTGTGTGGTACATGCATATGTGTGAGTTTCTTGCCCCTTTATGTGTTGTGTGGATGTGTGTGGGTGTTCTCACCTTTCTATGTTTGCGTGAGTGTGCGCGTATGTGCATATGGAGTCCAGAGAGCAATGCTGAATGTTTTCTTCTATCATTCTCCAGCTTTAAAAACTATTCTGCTGGGCAGTGGTGGTGCACACCTTTATTACCAGCACTGGGAGACAGAGGCAGGTAGACCTCTGTGTGTTCGAGGCCAGCGTGGTCTACAGAGTGAGTTCCAGGACAGCCATGGCTACATAGAGAAACCCTGTCTTAAACAAACATTTTATATGTATAATTGTTTTTCCTACATGTATGTATACACCACATGGGTGCCTGCTCCCATGGGAGTCAGAAGAGGGGGTAGGCTCTCTGGAACTGGAGTTTTGGACGGTTGTGAGAGTGCTGGGAACATAACCTGAGGCTTCTGCAGAAGCAGGCAGTGCTCTTCACTGCTGAGCCATCTCTCCAGCTCTTCCACTTTTTGGAGACAGACTCTCACTAAACCTGAAGCCTGCCAGCTAGGCCAAGTTAGTTGGCCAGTAAGCCCCCAGTATTCACCTGTACCCCTAGCAGCTCTGGTGTTACACACTTATGTCATGGTTTTTGGATTTTCCATCTGTACTGAGAATCTGAACTCCCAGCAAGCTCCATCCTCTGAGCCATCTGCCCTGATCTAGGTTAGGGCGATGTGGTGTACAAATATGTTGTTCAAAACATCTAATTTTCAACATTGACAATCAATATAATGGGACAATAAGCTGAACAAACAGTTCTCAAAAAAACGTAGTGAGTAAGTATCTTATGAGTGTTCAACATACATAGCCATCAGAGAAAGGCAAATTAAAACTACTTTGAATTTCCATTTCATCACAGTGAGAATGGCCATCATGAAGAAAATATAATGACAAATTCCTGTGAGGTTGTGGGTAAAGGGAAATCTTTCTGTTAGTGGAAGTATAAAACTGGTGCAGTCACTATGGGAATCAGTGTGGAGATTTCTCAAAAAGCTAAAAAAGGGGTTCGTATACCCTACCTGTATCACTTCTGGGTGTGTACCCACCATCTCCTAGCAGACATTTGCACATCCCTGCTATTGAGGAAATAGAATCAGTGTAGATGGCCATCAACAGATGAATGGATAATGAAAATATGATACATATACACAATTGGATTTTATTCATCTATAAAAATAATTAAAATTTACAGGAAAGTGGGTCAAATTGGAAAATGTTATACTCGGTGAGGAAATCCAGATCAGGAATACAGTACCTCATGTTCATGTGGATCCTGACTTTTAACTTTTATATATGTATATTTTGGCTTAAGTGTAGGTAGAGACCAGGAAACTGTAAAGGGGCCCACAAAAGGGGGAAAGAAGCACCAAGGAGGTGGATAAAGAAGGTAATAGAACTAGGACACATGTGATATGAAGGTGGAAAGGGGAACACTGGGGCTAGAAATGAACAAGTGGGGAGGGGGGCAAGGAGATGGGGCCAAAACAAGTGGTTGTGTGGAAAGAACTAAATGTGTATGGGAAGGCCACACGGAAAACTGGTCCTTTACATTCAGAGTATAGAAAAACATATTTTGTGGGCAGAACTATTTTATTTCTCTTAAAGTTTTTTTTTCTGCTGTTTTTTTTAAAGAAAGAATCATGTCAGAAAGTGATATGGCCTAGATGAGCGTAAAAATGGTAATCTTCCTTACTGAAGCTTCAGCTGGGAATATGTCCAGATTTATTTTTATTTTATATGTATGACTATTTGTCCCTGTGTGCACACATGTGCATATGCGTGTGTCTATGTGTGTGTGTGTATGCATGCACACGCATGTATGTGCACCACATGCTTGCCTGGTAGCTGTAAAAGCCGGAAGAGGGAGACAGATCCCTTGGCATTTGAGTCACAGATGGTTGAGAGGTACCCTGTTGGTGCTGGGAACTAAACTGGGTCTTCTTCAAGATCAGCAAGTGCTCTAAATCTCTGACCAATCTATCCAGTGCCTCCTGTGATCCTCTTCTGTGTTGCTTATGGAATGCCATCTGGACACCTCTTCCTGTAATGCTGACCATGGCACAAAGAGTATAGGCAGCAAAGAGGGATGGAGGAGCCTGGGCATTTCTTGTCGAAACCTTGTTATTCATGTATGAGATCAAGATTCTTGAAACTGGTTGTGGTAACTGGAGCTTCTTATGCTTTGGTAAGATAAGCAAATAGTGTTGGTAAAGGTGCTCAGGGACCTCAGGAGTCTGCTCTGTGCCCTGGTAATGATCTATAAGTAATTTTCTTTTTTTTTTCTTTTTTTTTCGTTTATTTATTTATTTATTATTTATTTATAAAAGATTTCTGTCTCTTCCCCGCCACCGCCTCCCATTTCCCTCCCCCTCCCCCAATCAAGTCCCCCTCCCTCGTAAGCCCAAAGAGCAATCAGGGTTCCCTGCCCTGTGGGAAGTCCAAGGACCTCCCACCTCCATCCAGGTCTAGTAAGGTGAGCATCCAAACTGCCTAGGCTCCCACAAAGCCAGTAATCTCAGTTGAATGTTACGGTGAAGAGCACATAGTGAAGCAAGCTGGACCCTTTAATGTAGACAGAAAGGGTGTGGGTCCACTGCATCAAATGGGCACGTGCTTCCAGCTCCAAAGCTGGGTAAAAGCATTGATTATTTTCCCCTCCATAGTCTGTTTAGCATCTTCTGGCACAATGAAAACTGGGAAGAAGGGATGAACCTTCCGGGTTAATGTCAGCTTTTGATTTTTCTGTGCTCTATGATGCAAACATGTAGTGTTTTTGGTTATAGACTCTTAACCATCAAGTTCTGAATATGGGAAAAATAGAGATGAAATCCAGAACACAGTCACTCTCTTCCATATTTCTAGTATGGGATCAAAACCCTCTAATTGCTTTGTGTTTCTCCCTTTTCTAATGTTAAGTTGTGGAGACATTTTAGGTAGAATTGTTACTTAATGGGAGCATCAAAGGGTTGTATAAAAATTTGTAATGCCAAATATATGTTATATTTTCTCTGGAAAAAAAAAAGAAAGGGTGTGGGTACAAAGACAAATAAAGCTGCCAAGGATAGCTTTTAATAGCCCACTTCCCCCAACTAGACCTTAACCCTTTCTCTACCTCCCAATAGACCATTGAAGTGTTGCTTTAGTTTATTTTTTCCTGTTGCTGTGATAAAATAACCCGGTCAAATGAATTCAAGGGAGAAAAAGTTTTATATCAGCGCAGAGCTAAACACAGTCCATCACAGCAGAAAGTCAAAACAGCAGGAGCTTAAGACAGTTGGCCACACCACATCCATAATTAGGAATCATAATGAGGTGACTGTTGGTTATTTCCTTTGCTGTGGGGTGTTCATCAGAGAAGACTGCTCAGACTTGAGTTTAAGCCAACAGTAAGTTTATTTAGCTGACCATCGACTACACTGGGTGTGTGGGTTCCCAGTGTAGCACCGAGCCTTTCTCAGGGTGATTTTTTTAAGCACAAAAACCATGTTCTTGGTTGACATACTTCAGTTAACAACAACTCTTATCGGAGGTCCTTCTGTCTTTCTGTTGCTTTTAGAGGTTAATAGAGAAACTGCTTTGGGCCTGTTGATAGGGCAGAACTTGGGTAGGTGGAGAAGACAGAACTGAATTCTGGGAGGGAGAAAGCAGTGTGAGGAGAGATGCCATGAATCTGCAGGAGACAGACACTGGGAATTTTACCCGGTAAGCCACTGTCACATGGCGATACACAGATTAATAGAAATGAGTTAAATTAATATGTAAGAATTAGCCACTAAGAAACTAGAGCTATAGGGCCAAGCAATGTTTTAATGAATACAGTATCTGTGTGGTTATTTTGAGTGAATTTCACTCTTATAGATAGCAGTTGATTTGTATTTTCACTATACATTACATTTTAAATGAGCTGCATAAACATAAAACCTTAAACAAGAGTAAAATTATGCACGTGGTATACCAAAATTGATCTTAAAATTGTATCAGTAAGGGTTTAGATGACAGCTTCTATTTCCTCGCGACTTATAGGTCTCTTTAAATTGTTCTCCTGATCTTGATATAATTTTGGTATATGGTATTTACCTTAAAATTGTCTCTTTCTTTTACATTTTCCAATTTCGTGGAATACAGGATTTTGTAGTAAGACCTAATGATTCTCTGAATTTCCTCAGTGTCTTTTTTTTAAAGATTTATTTATTTATTATGTATACAACATTCTGCCTCAATGTATACCTGCATGCCAGAGGAGGGCGCCAGATCTCATTACAGATGGTTGTGAGCAACATGTCGTTGCTGGGAATTGATCTCAGGACCTCTGGAAGAGCAGCCCAGTGCTCTTAACTTCTGAGCCATCTCTCCAGCCCCTCAGTGTCTTTTGTTATGTCTGCTTTTCATTTGTGATCTTGTTAATTTGAGTGTTCTCTCTCCACCTTTTGATTAGTTTGCATAGGGGTTTGTCAATCTTGTTGATTTTCTCAGAGAGCCAGCTCTTTGTTTCATTGATTCTTTGGATTGTTTTCTGTGTTTCTATTTTGTTGGCTTCAGCCCTCAGTTTGATAATTTCCAGTCTTCTATTCCTCCTGGGTTAGCCTTCACCTTTTTTTTCCCAAGAACGTTCAGGCGTGCTGTTAAGTTTCTAATGTGAGCTTTCTCCACTTTCTTTATGTGGGCACTTAGTGCTACGAACTTTCCTCTTAGCACTTTCATAGTGTCCCATAGGTTTGGATATGTTGTGTCTTCATTTTCGTTGAATTCAAGGAAGGCTTTAATTTCTTTCTTTCTTTCTTCCTTGACCCAGGGGTGGTTCAGTAGTTGACTGTTCAGTTTCCATGAGTCTGTAGGCTTTCTGGGGGTGGAATTGTTGTTAAATTCTAGCTTTCTTCCATGGCGACCCGATAAGACACAGGTGGTAACTCCAATTTTTTTGTATCTGTGGATGTTTGCTTTGTTAACGAGTATGTGATCAATTTTTGGGAAGGTTCCATGAGATGCTGAGAAGAAGGTATATTCTTTCCTGTTTGGGTGGAAGGTTCTATAGGTGTCTCTTAAGTCCATTTGATTCATTACATCTGTTAGTTCTCTTATTTCTCAGTTAAGTTTCTGTCTGGTTGACCTGTCTATTGGTGAGAGAGTAGTGTTGAAATCTCCTACTATTAGTGTGTGGGGTTTGATGTGTGATTTGAGTTCTAGTAAAGTTTCTTTTACATATGTGGGTGCTTTTATATTAGGGGCATAGATATTCAGGATTGAGACTTCATCCTGATGAAGTGTTCCTGTTATGATTATAAATTGTCCTTTTCCATCTCTTCTGACTGATTTTAGTTTGAAATCCATTTTATTAGTTATTCAGATAGCCACACCCACTTGCTTCTTAGGTCCATTTGCTTGGAAAACGTTTTCCCAACCCTTTACTCTGGGGTAGTGTCTGTCTTTGAGGTTGAGGTGTGTTTCTTGTAAACAGCAGAATGTTGGATCCCGTTTTTGTATCCATTCTCTTAACCTGTGCCTTTTTAGAGGTGAATTGAGTCCATTGATGTTAAGCGATATTAATGACCAGTGGTTGTTAACTTTGGTTATTTTTTTGTTGGTAGTGTTTGTGTGTTTCTCTTCTTAGAGTTGTGTTGGTGGAGAGTTGTCAGATGTCTGTGCTATTGTGGGCGTTGTTGGCTTCTTGGGGTTGAGGTTTTCCTTCTAGTATGTTCTGTAAGGCCGGGTTTGTGGTATTGTTTAAATCTGTTTTTGTCCTGGAATATCTTGTTTTCTCCATTGATGGTGAAATAAAGCTTTGCTGGGTATAGTAGTCTGGGCTTGCATCCATAGTCTCTTAGTGTCTGCAGCAATCTAGCCAAGACCTTCTGGCTTTCATGGTTTCCATTGAGAAGTTAGGTGTAATTCTGATAGGTTTCCCTTCATAAGTTACTTGAACTTTTTCCTTTTCAGCTCTCAATATTCTTTCTTTATTCTGCACGTTTTGTGCTTTGATTATTGTATGGCGAGGGTATTTTTCTGATCCAGTCTATTTGGTGTTCTGTAAGCTTGTTGTACCTTCATAAAAATATCCTTCTTTAGGTTGGGAAAGTTTTCTTCTATAATTTTGTTGAATATATTTTCAGGGCCTTTGAGCTGGTATTCTTCTCCTTCTTCTACCTCTATTATTCTTAGGCTTGGTCTTTTCATTGTTTCCCAGATTTTCTGGATGTTTTGTGTTAAGACTTTGTTGTTTTTGCTGTTTTCTTTGATCAATAAGTCTATTTCCTCTATTGTATCCTGATATTCTTTCTTCTATCTCTTGTATTCCGTTGGTTATACTTGTCTCTGTAGTTCCCGTCCGTTTACCCAGATTTTCCATATCCCGTCATCTTTCAGTTTGTGTTTTCTCTGTTACCTCCATTTCGGTTTTCAAGTCTTGAACTGTTTCCTTTACCTGTTTGATTGCTTTTTCTTGGTTTTATTGGGTATCTTTGAGGTATTTATTAATTTCTTCTAGCTTTTTTCCTTCTCTTTCATTTCTTTAAGGGAGTGTTTCACTTCTTGTTTCAGGGTGTCCATCATCTTCATAAGGTTTAAAGTCGATTTCTTCTACTTCTTCTGGGTTAGGCTGTTCAAGTGTTCCTGTTGTGTGTTCATTCGAATCTGCTGTTATCATGTTGCTTCTTAGGTTTGTGGAGGATTTCTTGCATTGGCACCTGCCCACCTCTTCCATCAAATGAAACCAGCAGAGTCTTGGTCCAATCTTTGCTGTGGCTGACTGTGTACTTGGGGTTTTTTTCCTGGTCTGCCCTTTCTTAGGTCCCCTCAGGACTGGAGCTGGCTCTCACATTCCCTCTGCCCTGAAGCCAGCTGAGTTGTGGGATCCAAGGAAGCCACAGATGAAAAGGGGTGCTTGGGGCAGGCTAGAATGTGATAAAGAAAGCCAGCAGCCAGGAAACACCCTGCTGGATAGACAGAAAAGCTCAGGGAGTTGAAGGGGGCCTGTACTCAGTTTCATTGGATCATGTGACTGAGATGCCACTCACTCACCTCTCTGGATCCTCTCTGTACAGGACCAGGGCCTTTTCCCAGGCTCCCAGGACCTCACATGTAAACCGCCTTGGATGGGTTACTCAGTCTAGGGGTTGTAACCCACCCTGCAGTTCAGTAATTTCAAGGTCCTGGAGAGGCACTATCTGAAAAGACATGAGCAAGAGAGAGGAAGAAGGCCAGGCAGATTTGTCGAAGCCTTCGTTTATTAGAGTCAGGGTTACAGCTTATATAGGATAAGGAATTTTCGGGGGGGGGGCACAGGGGCCTGGGCTCTTGCCACATGGTTCACGTTGGTCACGTAGGCCAGGAGGTTACGGAAGGTCAGGTCACGATTCCTCGGCCAGGAAGTAACAAGTTGACACACCTTAGTTCTCTAGATAGTTTGGAATGTGAGGCGGGTTCCGCTAACAGATAGCTCTCTGTTAACAGATAACTGGGAGTGGGATAGGCTCTGCCAATAGAACAATTCTAATTATTGTTAGGAGTGAGTGGGGTTCTCTGCTAACTCCTCAGGGCAATGGTTCCTGTAATAATTTTGGGGGGAAAACGGCTCCTGACACTCACAGACAAAAAGGCAGACTTGGGGGGCAGGGTGGGGTGCTACAAATAAGCCTCAATGACAGGGACACTCCCACTGGGTTCCCAACATCTCAGCCATGGAGCAGGCAGAGTTGGGGGATCCAAGTGTCAAGTTGGGAGCATAGGCCCCTGCCCTTCTCATCTATCCCAGCCCCAAGGCCTGGTCTGGACTCAAAATTCCAGGGAGGGGTTAGGACCACTCCCCAGGGTGTTTAAGTGATCCCCAAAAGAGGAACACATGGTCTCCCTTTCTTCCTCCTGAGGGTCACATTCCAACTGCTTCCCAGTTTCCCCTTGGGGCCACCCGAAAGTGGAGAACTCCCATTAAACCTGGATGTTTCTTAATTTGGCTTGTTTTGATTTGGCTTGATTGGGAATTTTGCATCTGCTGGGAGCTCACTTTAGGAAATATTCCTAATATTTTGGAAGTTCCACTGAGTTAGGGCCAGCCCTTTCCATGTGGCAGGCCATGTGTTGGAAGGCCCCTAGTCTACATTTCGAGCTCTCTACACTATGCTTAAAACAGGCTTCTGGGCTACAGTGGCTGCGTTTTGGTGAGTCCCTTTTCTTGTCTATGCTATAGGGTTTTGGGGGACCCATTTGTACTTATTTTTGTTGGTTTTGGATTCCTGCTGAAGTTGTGAGCTTATGCAAGGAATTCGAGTCCCAGGTTGTGGTCAATTCTGTTTGACTGTGCTTTCCTGAGGAGGAGATCTGTTTGTATCGGGACTCCAGGCAGAGATCTGTTTGTATTGGGACTCCGGGTATCCAATCTCTGCAGCCCCTTTTGGACCTAAGAGCCATCTTGGTGGACAAGCGAAAATGGACTTAGGCCACGTGGTTGGGCATAGACTCTAAAATGGGCACTTACAGTTTAAAGCCAGTTCCTCTGTTGCCCCTGGAAGCCTCTTAAAAAATCTTTTTAAATTGATCTTGTCTGATACAAATGAACAGAGCTTACATATATATGTCCATGGTTTTTGGGCTCTGTGCTCTCGCCCCCCACTTAGTAGCCAGTGTCTCACAGCACCAGAGGCACTGGCCCCTCCTCCACTCCCTCAAGCCTACACTTCCCAACCTCCTCCTGTGTAGCAACATTCTTTCCCCTCTCTTCCCAATTTGGCTGCCAAAGGTCAACTTCCACCTTCCCCTCCCCCTCATACCTCACTGCTCCATTCCTGGACCCCTTCTATGCAATAGGCTAGCCACTCCAATGCTCCCTTTTCTCTTCCAAATCTCTCTCAGGTAGAAAAGCAGCTAGGTTCCTTTTCTACTAATTATTCTGCTTCCTCAGTCAGTACCAGATATTGGGAAAGAGTTTTAAAAAAAGGTTGATGATGGTCCCCAAACTCCTATATAGGAATTGGTGAAAATGGCCTTTAAAGTTTTTAATGCCCGAGAGGAATCAGCTGAGTCTTAACAAAAGCTAAGCTACAACAATCTACAGGCCCAGGCCCTAGCAGCTGCCTGAAGGTCACAGGAAAGGGAACAAGGGAAGCAAGCCACAGGGATCTATCAAGTGTGGCCTAAATGGTCACATGGCACTATATAGCACTACACCTGCTCCGAGGTTGTGCCCTATCTGCTAGCAACCTGGACACTAGAAATCACAATGCCCCTATGTGGGCTTGTCCTCTATGCCAAGCCATGGAGGTCCGGCCTAATCACAATCTGCAAGTGAAACTGTGCCAACCTTCAAAAGTCTAAGCCTTACAGAGGATTGACGCTGCCCAGACTGGACATATCCTGTAACCCTCTCCGAGCCTAGGGTCATGCTACAAGTGGCGGGTAAGTCCATTACTTTTATTCTCACTCGGGCCTTAAGTTTCCCTCACCAATTTCAGCTATGGGGGTAGATGGGACCCATTCCTCCTCCCTTAAAACTTTGCCACTGCCTACCATCTTGCAGGACATTTTTTTTCTCATTCGTTCTTAGCGATGCCGGCTTGCCCAGCAGATTTACTGGGTGGAGATATCCTTAACTGCTTCCCCAAAGCTTTGTTCCACTTCTTGGAGCCCCTTTTAATCCCACTCATCTCCAAGATTCTATTTTACAGCTTCTCCTGCCAGACGTCTGCCCAGGCCAACCCACAAGGAGCTCTTCACATACACCAGGCGGGCAAAGATTGACAGGTTAATTTTACCCATATGCCTACTCATAAAAAACGCTGTTATCTCTTAACACTTGTGGACACTTTTACAGGATGGATAGAAGCATTTCCGTCTCCAGGGAAACAGCAGGTATGATGGCTCAGGGTCATGGAGCTCATGTCAGAAGCTCTCAACATATCCTGGTCAATGGGACACAACAAACAACAACTAACCAAGCTCTCCTTTGAACTCAGTTTATGTTGGCCCTCCCTTCTTCCCATTGCCCTGACTCATCTCAGGGCCAGCCACCACACATTCCCCTATGGGCCTGAGCCCTTTTGAGTTGCTTTATGGCAGGCCCTTTCTCCTTAACCATCACCTCCCAGTTCAAACTCTTCCACTGCCAGGGTACCTACCCTACCTCTCCCTTTTAAGGTCCCTTCTCCATTTACACGCTGACAGTTGTCTTCCTGCCACCACACCAGTGGACCCTAATGCCCCTATACCTGCCCTGCTCCTTCCAGATGACAGAGTACTCCTCAAACACTTAACTCCTAGGTCTCTTGAACCTTGATGGACAGGACCTCACACCATAATGCTCACCAACCCCCTTGGCTGCCAAGCTCCTGGGACACCCAGGCTGGTACCATCTCTCCAGGCTCAAGCAGGCACCTACTCAGGACACTTGGTCTGTCCAACAGACAGGACCTCCCACCCTCCGGTTTTCCAGGATGCCACAATGAAGGGCGTACCTGCTCCTCATTCTGGCACACTCATCTTTAGTGATAACAATTTTTTTCCTAGACACCTGTCTTCTCATCTCCCCCAAGGAACAGTAGCCTACCTCCTCCGGGATGACAGTTCATGGGATGCCTTTCCAGCCACATCTCCTCCTAAACGTGGACACCTGTCTCACCCCTTCCCAACGCTGCCCCGTGTCCACAGGAAGAAGCCAGATTTGAGTCTATGCCCTTTGTTCCCAAAGAGAGCCTAAGTGTTTGTCATAATTACCATTCCAATTTTCTGTAACCCCTATAGCCAAAGAGTCTGGAATGTCAATAGATTATTTGTACTATTGACACATAATCTAGACTCTGTATATTTTTCATTTTTATGTGGCTTATTATAATTTTTATTACTCTATTTCTTTTTATGAATCTCTCTCTCTTGTCCCTCTTCTAAAGAGGTAGCTGCTGCCTCTCTCTGTTGACCCATCTCTCTCTTTTCTCCCTTTTTTCTCTCTCCTTTTCTCTCTCTCTGACTCTCTCTTCTTCCCTCTTCTTCCTTTCCCTCTTTTCACTTTCCCCTCCATATCCCAGTAAATAAACTCTATACCCAAACTCAAAAAATGAATCTGTTTAATATTTTTAAGTTAAATTTTAGTCTATGACACAACCCTTTATCCTCCTTCCCTCAAGCTTATATATATTTATCAAATCCTTTGTGACCAATTTTGAGGCCTTTTTATCTGAATCTGTCTATTGTATATCTGTAATCATTTTTTTGACTAGGAGAGCTTTTTAAAATGTTTAGCAGGCATGGGTAGGATCACCACCACAGCTATGGCTGTTGACTCCACTCCACTTGCCTTTTTAATGTGGCAGGATACCAGCAAGAGTTATGCTTACCTCCCCAACTTTGACAAGTTTCTAAGTCCACGCTGCTAAAAATCATCAAGTAGCACACTGCTCATAAATCTCCTTTATCATGGGGTATCTCTGAGATTTTTGTCTGGGAAGAGCTGTGCACTCCTGTGTTCTGGATGAATTTCAGTTCTGGTGTATTCCAATCTGGGACAGCTCATGTTAAATCTACTGGCCAGAATATGATGATGTTCAGATATTTTTAATGACTTATGGACAGAGAATTCCAGGTTTGGAATATTTGAGTGTTTATAGAATGGGGAGTTCAAATAGCAAGATGTTGTATGTAGCTTGTGCAGAACTATGTTCTGAGGTGCCATCGATTGGGTATTGAGGTGGGAAGTGATAACAAAGCACTCATAGAAGATACATTCCACAGTGTCTTGTGTAAGAAATAAAACCATGGGCTAGAGAGATGGCTTAGCAGGTACCAGTGTTTACTGTACTTCCAAAGCAGGCAAGTTTGGTTATTCCACTCACATCAGGAGGTATATAAGTTCCTCTAACTCTGGCTCCAGAAGGACTAATAGTTTCTTTTAGCCTCCATGGGCACCTAAACACACTTAATAAATGTGTTCGTGTGTGCCCATAGAAGCACACACACTCTACAGGTTCTCTTTCATCTGTGGTTGTGACACATCTGGTATAGCAGTGGCATTGTTTATTGAGACGCTACAAAGGATCTGACTGGGCAGTGGATAGATGAAGCAATAGATCATGGGAAGGTGTACTTATCAATTGCTAATATTGAACAAACAACTGTTAACCCAGCACAGTTCTTTGAAGAAGCATGCCAAAGTAGTTTATTGGAAGGTTTGAAAGCCTGAAATGGCAAGGTGAAGCCTCAATCCCTGCAAAAACCTGGTGGAAGAAGCTATAAGAGTGTATGGTTTAGATAAAAGAGTGTTCAGTGTGTTGGTCTCCAGGGGGTCTTCTCAAACTAAAGAAGGAGGGAAAAATGGATCATTCCCCCAATTGTAGACGTGCACGTGAACATTTTTAATGAAATTCACTTGAAGTTCATCTGGGAAACAGGGAGAGCAGAAGGCATGCATGAAAGGAGATTTGCATTGAGATATTAAGGGTGTCAGTGAAGAAGGGGAACTGCTGTCTTCTTACTGCATGATCCTCAACGGTTGTCCTCACCCACCCCAAAACCCCACCACCATCAGCAGGAAGAACAGAAAAGTTGCCCAAGTTCAAACCCCGCTTTCCTCACATGGTGCTCTAATCTGACCCTACAAATACAGTGCTCTACACAGTGTGTTCCAGAACCATTGTGAGCACGCCATGGGGCTCCTGCCTATAATCCCAGCACTCAAGTCTGAGTCGAGTGAGAGGACTGCCTGGGCTACACAGGAAGTAAAAGGCCATCCTGAGCTACATAACAAGATCATTTTTCAATGGAATTTTTAGGAGCTCGAGAGATGGGTGAGCAGTTCTAGAGACCCAGGTTTGATTCCCAGCACCCATATTGGAAGCTCACAACCATCTACAACAAAATTTGGTCCCAGAGGGTCCACAAGGTCTTCCAGCTTCTGAGAGCACTGTACCCATGTGGTGAACAGACATGAATGCATGCAAGTCATACACACAGAATAAGACAGCAAATCTTTAAATAAATTTTAAAACAGAGCAAAATAAAAAAAGCTTAAGAAGGAACAAGCATCATGAAGTTAGGTAATATTCAGGGTAGCTACTCTAAAGTAATGAAGCTTCCGGTTCTAAATAGGGCCTGAGTACAAATTATCCTATCTACCTGAAATTGACCAAAACACGGTTTGAATGTGGGGCATGTGTGTGGCTGCACACTCCCCTGTTTATGTGTGCATATTGGCGCCAGAGATGGACTTTAGGTGTCTTGCTCAATCCCTCTTCACCTTCTTTCTTGAGACACTGTATTTCACTGAACCTGGATCTCACCGATTAGTGTGAACATGTAAGCAAGTTCCAGGGTTCCTCTAGTCTCTGCCTCTCCAATGTAGAGACGGCAAGATCGTTTCTCCACAGTTGGCATTTTCATATGTGTTCTGGGGTTCAAACTTGGGTCCTCATGGTTGCTATGTACAGACTGAGCTATCCTTCCAGCCCCACATGATGACTAATTTCGTTTGGTTTTTCAAGACAGGGTTTCTCTGTGCAGCCTTGGCTGTCCTAGAATTTACACTTTAGACCACCTTGGCCATGAACTCAGAGAGATCTGCCAAGCACTGCCTCTCTACTGCTGGGATTAAAGACATGTGGCACGACAGACACCCAGGTATAGCCCCCACGTACCTGACTTTGAAAATGTGAACAAGAGCTTTGCAAGGAGGTATGCTGAAAGTACTGGCACCTCTCCTTTCCTATGAAAACGGAGGAAGCCTGGGTAAAGACCACTAGGGAGGGCAAGTCTCATTTCTCTCCCCAGAGATGCTGGGTGCTAACATAAATCACTAGAAGTCAATGTGGGTCACAGAGCAACCATAAGGTCTGGACAAAGTCAGGATGATGGGAGTGAATCTGAAAGCTCATTGGTCCAGAACCATCATGGCCTGAGGAGAGAAAAAGGAGGGATGGCAGCTCATTGGTTGGAAACTGAGTTGCTTGAGGAAGGACATGCATCTTCCTCAGAACCAAGCTCCTTGCTTCTGATCCGCTGGACACTGAGGTACCCACAGGGTGGCATCAAAAATAAGATCTGCCCATTCCTTGTCCTGTTCTTCTCCCTCCACCATCTCTGAGAACCCAGGTTCTTTAGCTCTTTGCCTCCTTACACAACTAAAGGGGAAAGGCTGAAGAGGTGACATCACTTACCCTGCCCACTCATGAGCACAGGTTGCAAGGGTTCCCAGCTTCGGGAACCTGAAGGAGGCTCCTGCTCCTCTTGATGCAAGTGGGACAGAAATGGATGGCTGGTTTCCTGAGGGGAACCTGTGCTCTTTGAACTACTGGAGGATCCAGACAGACACAGGGAGGATTGCCAAGGAGGAGAAGAAATGTGTGCCCATGTGCCACTGTGAAATGTGGAGAAGCATCTAGAAGTCTGGCCAGAGGCTATGCAGAAGGCATGGGTTTTCTGGACTGCAGAGGGAGCATGCAGTCCTGAGATAAACAGCCTGGTGAGGAACTATCTCCTGTATTGAACATGCGTCAAAAAAATTACAAAAAAAATTTGTTTCAGTTGCAGAAGAATGTAGGGGAATAGGAGGATGGAGGAGATTAAATGGAAGATTTCTAAGATTCTAGAGGACAATGATATTTATTCTTGTTATTATTATTATTATTGTCTTTACTGTGGTTATTATTGGAGACAAGTTGTTCTTGTGTTATGGGTTGTCATCAGACTCACCATTCTCCTGCCTCAGCTTCAGCCACGTTGGCTTGGGAAAAACATGATTTCATGAGGAGCAAGTGTTCAGTCACTTCCAAGGGGATCAAAGGAATTATTAAGATTAAAGTGGGGCTTGAGGTTGAACCATAATCCAGAGAGAAGGGAATATATAGTATCCCTTGAGCTAATGACTACGTCCATTCACTTCCATGCTGGTGGTCAGAAGTCTAGTTAAATCAGGACTTTAGGGAGACAATTAAACCAGGAATACCAGTTGTCTTTGGCAGGGCATAGGACAAAGTAACAGAACAGAGAGTTGTGATTGCTGATGAAGATGTAGGAGCACCTGCCTGTGCCTCAAAGTGTGTTTGTGTGTGTCTGTGTGTTTCTGTGTGTGATGTGTGTCTGTGTGTGAGTGTGTCTGTGTGTGTACATGTGTGTGTGCATGTGTGTGTGAGCATGTGTGTGACTATGTGCATGTGTATGTTTGTGAGTGAATGTGTGTGTCTGTATATGTGTCTGTGTGTTGGCATGTGTGTGCATATGTGTGACATGACTCTGCATGAGTGTGTATGTGTGTGTGTTAATGTGTGTGTCTGTGTGTGTGCATGTGTATGTCTGTGTATGTGTCTAAGTGTGCATGTATATGAGTCTGCAGGTGAGTTTGTCTGTGTGTCTGCATGTGTTTGTGCATGTGTGTGTATGCATGTGTGTGACTGTGTTGTATATGTGTATGTACGTTTGTGTGTACATGTGTGTGCATGTGTGTGTGACTGCATGTCTCTATGTGAATGTGTCTGTGTGTGTGCATGTGTATGTGTCTCTCTGTGTGTGTATTTGTGTGTGTCTCTGTGTCTGTGTGACTGTTAGGGGCCATGAGTGGTGATGAGCAGGGAAAGTCATGATTTGGCTTCCATGGTGCTTGAGCAAACAGGTTGTTAGGAGAAGGTGAAGTGTGAGAGAGACCTGTATTATGTGGAGTTTGAGTGACCAGGTAAAATGAAAGGTAAGACAAAACCATGGTAAAAAGAAGGGAGGGAAAATTGGTCCCAGTCATGAGCAGGATGGAAGACAGGAAGAATCTAGGCACCAGAGACAGAGTTATCTGGTAGTAGTGTAAGTGTATTGTTGGGTAGGAATTCCGGCAGCCATTTTGGTTACCTGCCCTAACTGTAGAGCCATGGAACATGGAACTTGACGAATGTTCTGTTTCCTACTGGACTCGTGAGTAACGCTGGACCAGATCACCAAAGAGGGGGTAAAACTTGGTCCCAGAGGACCTATAGTTTGCTCTGACCGTGTCTTGCCATAGGATCAGAAGAAACTGGGGGTGTAACAGGTTTGTGCCTCTTCCAGATGTGTACGTACACTGTCTCAGGAGTGTACTACCTCTAGGGGAGAGGTCAGGCCTCCTGCTGTATGTGTGACTAACTTGACTCTTTCAATCCCTACTTCAGGGACTCTAGTGGGGTCTTGTCTGCCGTGAGTTCTGTGAAGAACATAGAATACATAGAGAAAGTGGAATCTCACTTGAGGCTATGGTTATTAATGGCAACTCTCACGTGAATGTTAAGCAGTGTCTCACCCAACCAGGAACCATGGGTGAGTGTCTCTGTCCATGGAGGGGTCTCAGGTGGCAGCAGTAATCCTAAATGCTTCTGTCACCAGCCATGCCACAGAATTGTCACTAGACCTTGTACAAACCCTCCCTCCCCAGACCTAACCTTTTCAGGTATACTATCTGTGCCAAGTATCATGTTTTTACAGAAAGGAGAGACATTGTGGGCGGGATAATAAAAGGACTGATGGTGACCCAGGTCCTCAGATTGGGAGGGGTGTTGTAATAGGAGCGACGGGGCTGCGTCCCCAGCACCCCGGCCGCCTGGCTAGCTTATGCCCCGAAATAATAACATACAAATTGTATTCATTTAAACACTGCTTGGCCCATTATATCTAGCCTCTTCATGGCTAACTCTCGCACCTGGACTAGCCCATTTCTAATAATCTGTGTAGCCCACGAGGTGGCTTACCAGGGAGATTCTAGCCTACGTCCATCCTGGGTCGGAGTTCATTGCGTCTGCCTGGGAGAGCTCTTTCTCCCAGTATTCTGTTCTGTTTACTCCTCCCACCTATGTTTTAACCTATGAGGGCCAGCCAAGCAGTTTCTTTATTTTTTAACCAATGACCTTCCTCCATCAGAGGGGATGGAGTTAGGGACTTTCAAGGGAATATGGTGGGAAGGGAGGCTCAGTCAAGCTCTGCATGGTCTTTTCCAGATGGGCAACAGGGCATCATTCAGCAGCCTGAAGCTCTGCCTCACACAGTTGTGCAGCAGGTATGGAAAGTAATTTGCTATGGGGAGAGGCTCCATGCCAGAAGTTCCTGTCTAGACAAATTTGAGTGTGTCTTAAACTCTGAGATTCCAGCACCAATCCTTGGTGCATTGCCACCTTGGGAAAATAACTTCTCTTTGGGTCTCAGTGTCCTCCAGTAGAGGAATAACCAAAAAGGTGAGTCTGTGTGGCTGGTCACCAAGGTCTTGAGAGCCCTGCCATCTCCATGGTCATCACCAAGGTTTTGAGAGCCCTGCCATTGTCCATGGCTGTCACCATTTTAATACAGCTCTGTCCCTTGAGTCTTGGTGTTCAGACCTGATCTTCAACATAGATGTCTTTCTTTGCAGGACATCTCCCAGGTGCCTCTGTTGCTACATTGGCCCACAGTAATTGTACCTCTGAACTGTGTTCCAGCGAATTTGAATCCTCAAATGACCATTACTTTCTCATGGAATCCTAGCGAGCCAGTGACTATACCTTGCACGTGAGTACAACAGAGACCGTGGAGGCTGCTGTGGCTAATGGTACTGCCTCCAAACTCGAGCTTGGTGGTGCAGCATTAGGAGCAGCAAGAAGGAGGAACAAGGGAGGAAGGAAAACATGGAGCAAGAGGAGAGCAAAGAAAGGAAGGAGGAAGGGAGGGATGGAGGAGGGAATGAAAGTAGGGAAGGAAGGAACTAAAGGAAGGAAGGAACTAAGGAAGGAAGGAAAGAAGGAAGAAGGAAGGAAGAAGGTAGGTACAAAAAGATCTAGGGGAATGACAGAGCTACATTTCAGCCTAACTTTCAAGAGAGGCTCTTCCCAGATTTAGTATTTGCTGAACAACATGCTAGGGAAAGCATCCTTCTAAGTCACTCACTCCCTGTGGGCATGCTTGTTAAATATTCTATACAGGAACATTAAAGAGGACAAGCATATTGCATACAGCAGGCAGTGGACTACAAAATGCTGATACTATCCATCTACACTGAAATGAATGGACACGGGAGAAGGTTCTGCTGAAATCTGGAGGCAAAGTCATAAGGGCCAGAGAGGCCCAGGGAAACGTTTCTGTCCCACAGAGAATGTGTCTGCTAAATGAGCTATCTTATCCTTCATGGCTGGTGGGGAGTGGGCAAAGTGGAGGAAAGACCTAGTCTCTGCAGAGGACCATAGTCTCATCTTTCCTGGTGCTGTGCAGATCAGAACAGCTGTTGGTCATCTTCAGTGTACCCGGGAAGGAGAGGGTTCACAAAAAGTACTGTCTCTAGGTGGATCTAAGGAAAGAGGTTGGTGGGAAAACAGGTCAAGTAGGGGGAGGGTCCATCCGAGGCCCAGGGGACTAGTGTCATTTGTCCTAGTGTCCACACTCATTCACAATCCCTCAGCCTGATCTCGCAGAGCCCCCGGCCCTCCATATGTGTTCATGATAGTTGTCATCCAGAGTGTTTAACCTCCTGGCTTCTCCCCTGCATGTTCTCAGGACCTCTAACATGATCTTGGAGCCCTGCATCTGCAGTATCCCGCTTGTAGTGCCGTCACACGACATGGTAAATGAGTGGGGTCGAGGTTCTTGGAAGGGATGGGTTTGGTGGATGAGAGGAGGAGAAGCTCACAGAGATGGGTGTTTGGTGGAAAGGAATGGAGGCTGGAGGGCCCACTGTGGTCAGGGAGGTGTCTTGTCAGAATTCACTCTCTCGTATCTCTTACATTGCAACTGTGTCCAGGGCCCTGACAATGCCAACCAGACCAATGATGTCATGTCCACCCAGACCAATGATGTCCCCATCCAGGAGGGTCTTGAAGTCAACACCCAACTGCCAGGTGTTTTCAACCACAGTGCACTCTCTGCTGAGGGGGATAGGCAGAAGACACTGGATGCTGCAGAGACACTCCTGATTCTTCATAACTCCCCTCAGGCCTAGCAGGAGACTTCCAGCATACCAGGTAGCTAGCTCCTTGAATGAGGAACAGGGGGTGGACAGGGTGCGGAAAACAGAGGGCTCCTGAGGAGATGCTGGTAGCTAGAGTGGTGGAGGCCAGAGCCTTGAGCTCTTCAGTCTGATTAAGAACTGGTACCCAGGGTCTGCTCAGTACATCTTCACTTTCAAGTGTTTTGCTCAACAGCAGAGGGCCAGTATCCTGAAGTCAAGAAAAGTAGGAGTGATGTGGGAGTGTTATATATCAATCTGTTGATTTCATTGGTTAAGCAATAAAGAAACTGCTTGCCCCTGATAGGTTAAAACATAGGTGGGAGGAGTAAACAGAATAGAATGCTGGGAGGAAGAGGAAGTGAGCTCAGAGACGCGATAGCTCTGCTCTCTGAGGCAGATGCAATGAACTTCGACCCAGGATGGACGTAGGCTAGAATCTTCCCGGTAAGCGCACCTCGTGGTGCTACATACATTATAAGAAATGGGTTAAGAGGTTGAAACTAATGGGCCAAGGAGTGTTTAAATAATACAATTTGTGTGTTGTTATTTCGGAGTATAAGCTAGCCAGGTGGCCGGGGTGCTGGGGACACAGCCCCGCCGCTACAATTACAACATAGGAGTCCTTCAAGGTGGCAAGTTCTCTCTTGAGGGCAGGCCGCAAGCAAAGTGGAAGGAATAGGGCCTGGTGGATTGAATCCCTGCCCACACTGGTGTCATAGTCTGCAACAGCCTGAGAAGACCTGGGAAGATAAGCGCAGGGGATAAGGGCCTGGAATGGAGGGAGATGGTCCTGTGGACTCAGGACACGTTCCATGTAGACATGGAACAAGGATGCCTTCTGAAGCTGACTTTAGCCAGCACATCTCAAGTCCATCAAGGAAGGAATCTGTGAGTTCAGAGGAGAATTTCACAGTCAGCGAGGCTGGAAAGAAGGCTTCCGAGTAAAATTGGTCAAGGAAGAGCACTGTGTGAGTGGGAAGCCGCTCTGGGTGGATGTCATGGAACAGGGGATGTCCAATGAAGCTGGAGAGCTTGCTTCTCAAAGAGGTCTACCTGGGTTCACGATGTAAGTTGTGCCAGAAACTCTGGGGGCAGGGCTGAAAGATGCAGGCTTCTTGTCAGAGCAAGGATCTTATTCAGAGATCTTGGCCTTGACCAGAAGGGACCTACAGCTGGGAGTGATGGTGGCACGAGTACTGGAGAGAAGGAATTCAGGTAGGAAGAGTTCTGTTCATCGGTCCCTGGGAAAATCTAAGAGCATTTGTTTGGTACACAGCGTGATGGCAGGAGAGGCGGGCAGTGACATATTTGTGATCTGACTTTGCCTTTGCATGTCTTTCTGCAGGTCCTGATGGGGAGTGAAGACTACAGCTGTCCTGCCTCTGGATGTCACCACCTCAGCCTACACACTCTGCTTCACCCAATGACACCTGAACATCTTCATAGCACCCACTCTGGCCCTAATTGAGATATAAAGCTGGGCTGCCATGGACTTCCTGTCGTTGACTGAATTTGCAACATAGTTCCTGTCCAAGCTCATTATATCTTTTTCTTAGGCTTTTAGGCATTTTGTGGGCTTTCAAAATATTATCTTGAAGTAGGAGAATGATTTATCTGTGGTTGTAGGCTCTGGATCTGGCATATTTTTAGATGTTTGTTTTTTTGAAGCACCCGAATCTTCCAGTGTGTCATAAAATCTGAACTGTGCTGGGCATTATCAACTCTCGTTCACAAGATTCAGAGTCCTTAACTTGGCAACCCTTTTTGTGTCTTCATTGTTTGCATATGCAAATAGTTCTAATGTAGACATGTCTTTGGATATGTCAAGGTTCTTCAACTGGTTTGAGTAACCTGTGTGTGAACATGAATAAAGTTTCATTGTTGTAAAGCACTGAGAAGTATAGACTGACTCTTTAAAAAACATAAACCAGATATTTGGGTTCACTGCCTTCTTTGCTAAGCTAGCTGAGAGTTTATTACTTATTTTATTAAGGCACCATGATCACCAGGCATTGGGTAGAAGGCTTTCTCAAAGGTTCGGCCCCCTTATTGACTAACCAGCTTGGGCCTGTAGTACAACCTCTGAACAGGACTATTACCTGTCCCATGGCATATCAGTCTTTACGATCTGAGTGGAGTGAATTGGAATTTGGGCAGAAAACACATTGTTCCACCTCATAGTGCATAGTTTACTAGTAATGCCTTGTTAAAGCTGTTCATGCCATATTGTAGAGAGAGACTGCTCTTTCCTTTCCTGGCTGTCCAGATCCAAATAATCACTCAGAAACTATATTAATGACAATATTGTTTGACCAATAGCTTAGACATATTTTTAGCTAACTCTTACATCTCAAGTTAATTGATTTCTTTTAATCTGTGAATCATCACGAAGCTGTGGACTACTAATAAAGTTCTGGCTGGTGTCTGGCTGGCATCCTTCTTCTTTGGCAGCTACATGGCATCTCCTTTACTCTGCCTACTTTCTCCGCATATCTCTGTGAGGACTTGCCACCTGTCTTGACTCTACTAAGCCATTGGCCGGCACAGCTTCTTTAATACCCAATGGTAATAAGACATTTTCATACCATACAGAGGGGAACCTCATATCATCATAAGTCAGGTTTGTTGCAATCGTTCCAACCCCATCCTCCCTTGGCTCCCAGGATCTAGTCCCCTGTGACACTAATCATGTGATGTAAAGAATCACATTTTAGGAATTAAGCTGCGTATATTGCTGTGCTTTCATCTTTCACGCTGATTATGGTTTTAGAAGTCCCTGATCCACAGTACCCAACTTAAAAGTATTTCAGCTTTGAAGTGAAAATAATACACCTATTGACCATGATTGAAAAGTAATTTGTCACTGTGGTTTTGCATTTATATCTTTACACTCAATACAACCAAACAGTATATTTCTTTGTCGTTTTTAACAGGAAACATGTATTTTGTGCATAAAGGGAGTCAAAACAAAAATTTCATGTTCAAGGAAACCATTGTAAATAGCTAACTTTTATACATATCTTGCACTAAAATCTTTATGTCTAAATTTGTTTTGAGTTGAAGGATATGTACAACAAGATTGTTTCCTGCGTACATGTAGAGCCTGCTTGTGGTCTTTGAAATGATTATCAAGAACTAAAAGAAAAGAAAACAATATTTAAGGCATGATGTGGAAATGCAGTGTAGACTTGACTGCAAGAGCTTTTCTCAATCATGGCCAGAAGTGTCTCAAATTTGAAGAATTCTCTGTTAGCCAGTAAAATTGTAAGTCTATGCAAAGAGAAAGCATCTCTGGCAACAGCATTTCTACATTTGAAGAGGCTGACTCTTGTCCATTGCTGCTTCTTGTGACCCTTTCTGCACATGTTCAGTGGCTTTTTGAGAGGAATGCATTGATGCAGGTGGGTCTTCTGTCCATGTGTTACTTTCATTGTTCAAATAAAGAGACTGCCTTGGCCTTTGATAGGACAGCAGCTTAGATAGGTAGAGTAGACAGAACAGAATGCTGGGAAGAAGGCAGTGAGTCAGAAGCCATAGCTCTCCTCTCCGAGATAGATGCAGGTTAGAATCTTCCCGGTAAGCCACCACCTCGTGGTGCTACACACATTAATAGAAATGGGTTAATCAAGATGTGAGAGTTAGCCAGTAAGAGCCTAGAGATAATGGGCCAAGCAGTGTTTAAATGAATACAGTTTTCATGTATTTTGGGAGGGGGGGGTAAAGCTAGCCTGTGGCCAGGAGCCAGGTGGCAGGAAGCATCCCACAGCTCCTTCTACAATGCATTAACACAGGTAGGCCTCTTGGTTAAAACATCTTGTGTACATAAAGCAAGGCAACTCCCATCCTGGTAAAATTTGAGAAAGTTTCTGGTCTTTTTCTTTATATTTTTGTTCATTTATTCATTCATTTATTTAATCTTCTCTCATATATGACGCTGACAGCCGTTTTCCCTCCCTTCTCTCCTCCTAGTCATTCCCCCCACCACTCCTCTCCACCAGATCCACTCTTCCTCTGTTCCCTATCAGAAACAAGCAGGTCTCCCAGAGATATCAACCAAATATGGCATATCAAGTTACAGTAAAACTACAGACATACCCTCCTATCAAGACTGCAGTAGACAGCCCAGGAGGAGGAAAGG
>JABTXL010007749.1:42724-66496 GCA_025134845.1 Neodon shergylaensis
CTGTAAAATCAAGATCAAAAAGAATATCACATGTTTCCAACATACAGTGGCACAGCATTTATATTAGCATCCTAAAATATAGGGGAAGGGAGCATAGTGAGGAAATGCTGGAGCAAAATAAGACTGAAAACCAGCTGAGAAAACTCCAAACTCTGCATCTTCATGTCTGATGTCACAGTGCTCTTCAGATTTCCAACTCCTTCCTGCTTTTCTAACTACAATACACTTTTCTCTCTTGTGTGGGTACCACTCCCTGTTAGCAACTTTCCTTGACAAGTATTCCATGATCCTGACACCCCCAACATCTTGGGGTCTCCATAGCAATGTAGGACTCGCCTTCCCAGCTTCACACAATGGCTTCTCTGGGCCTCCAGGTTCAGGGACACTTCTGACATGTGCTTGCCTCAGCGGCTTTCCTTAGTCCTGGAGCAACTATTTTCTATCCCTAAAGACAGAACTAAGTCGTTGAAACTTCCCAGTTCTGTTGCTTGCTGGGGCTGAAACATATACCCTTCAATTAATTTCATCTTCAGCAACTTTCTGTTTGTGATGAGTTCATTCACTGCCTAAGCTTGGCTGTCTTGGAATTTCTTTTGTAGACCAGTCTGGCCTCGAATCAGACATCTGCCAGCTTCTGCCTTTGGAGTTCTGGGATTAATGTCTTGCATCAACACATTGGATATCAAGCTTTTCTTTAATTGCCTTTCCCAAATTGGAAATTTGTCTGTGGGCATCTTGCCCTGAAGTCACCATTCCTCTTATTCTGTTTCTTCTTCTGTTTATATCTTTGAACACAGCATTTAGCTCTTTTCCATTTCCTGCTTCTCCATTTCTTCTCAAATTTTGCATTTTTCAATTTACCTGGCCCAACTTTCTCCATTTTGTTATAAATATTTATCCTATATAACCAACTAATAAAAACACAGAAGCAGATATTGGGGTTCAACCTGAAGATAAGAAAAGCAAAGCACGCAAACCTCTAGAGAGCTCTTACCTCTATGAAACCTTCAGACTCAAGGAGATCGAGTTCCTATCTCATCCCGCCTTCTATTCCTCTTCAGTGCTGAGATTAAAGCCAAACCTCCCCACAGTTGGCCTCTGTGGCTAACAAGTGTGGCTGCTGGGATTAAAGGTGTGTGCCACCACTGCCTGAACTGTATGAATTTAGTTTTCCCTGTAACAGCTGTCCTAAAGCCTGCAGTTTCTCTATTGCTAAAGACCATTGCTTAACCCATACATATTTGTCTGTCTACCATTTTAAATGTAGGGTAGTTGGTGCTTTTAGAAGAGCAGCAACTGTTTTGCCCTGTTCTTTTACTAGCTAAATGGTCAGGGACTGTTCTTTATAAGATCTTGCAAGAAATTTTCATAAACAGATGTTATTTTATGGTTTGTTTCTAAGATTGGAGTAATGTTAATCTGAGTATACCATTGCGGTAAAAATCATGTCCCCACATATTCATTTCTATGTTATAAACATTTGGTTTCAATATTCCTCTCTATTCTTCTGACTCTATAGAGTCAACATATCTTGTGCTCTGCCTTACCTGAGATGAAATTTTGATCCCTAAAAACTGAATATTTACATACTGAGGAGGCCAATTTGCATGCCAAAATTCTTATAAAATTATTGTTACATGCACATTTGAGTCTACCAGAAGTTCAATGACAATGTAATGTGTTTGTATTTTTAGTTTAGGTCTTCCTTCATTCATAGAAGTTTCCCAAAATACTCACTTTATGGTTTCTCTTGAATTTTTTTTCTCTTCTATAGCTGTTCAAGTATGAAGGGCAGTGTGATTTCTCACCCTAAACATTAGGTTCTCTATTTACTCCTGGAAAGCTTTTCTTCTATGATGGCAGGAAATGACTGAACTGGATTTGGAATAGGGTCCTATGAGAGGCCTCTCACAGATTTTCCCAATGGCAAAATTTTACCTTGAATATTCGTCAGTGATATACAGTCAGTAGTTCAATGCTTGCATTCACAAAACTTTCCACATAATCCAGAAGGGAGGGACATTCTGAATGGATTATTCTTAGAAAAAACATTTTTGTAGGAATGTCCTGTCCACAATCCCTTTTAGCTGACCTTGTGTGCCATAATGATCACACTTGATGTTTGGATTTTTCTTCAAATCTCTGGAATTTAGCTCTCCTAGCATCATATATGTATCATCATGTTCATGAGACTCTATATTAATTGTGCCTTGAATCCATTCCTCCAAATGGGCGGACCTTGCCTTTAATGGACTAATTATCCTTTTTCATAGAGAATTGGCATCTTCCCAAGCCAGAGTTTGATTTATTAGTTGTCTACTTCCAAATTTGGTATCATTCTATTTACTGCTGAAGTCAAACTTTGTAAGTAATGTGTAAAGGATCCATTTGGGCCCTGTATGACTTTAGTAACTAACCCTATTGTTTTTCCTACTTCTTCACATCTGTCCCAAGCATTCAGAATTGCTGTGTGGTATAAATCCAAGATGTGGTCATCATTTACAGCTTTCTCTGTTAGTATAATCTCCCTCCCCAAGAATTTGATCCCTACTTCTAGCTCTACTCCATTGTTCAATAACCTTAGCCACTTCTCTGAATCAGGTACTCCAATGCAATTGTGGACCAGGCTGTAAAACAGCTTTAACCAACCAATTCTATCCAGCCTTTAGGGATAATTCTATTACAAACTGACCACTAGATTAGCATTTGCTTCACAGAAGGCAAATGCATGCCATATGAGAAGATTGCTTCCTTCATCTCCTTTAATCTAACATTGGAACAGGAGTGCAATTAGCTGTAACAGAGCTTCTGCCATTTGACAACACTTGTAAGGTCATTAGATATATTAAGTTTGGTTGTTGGAAAATCTCACACTGTTCCTCTCTATTCTTTTAATGCAACACTGAAATCAGTTCTACATTAAATTCCTCTATGTGGTTTTGAATATCTTGTGATAGGTTTTATTAGGTTTTTCTAAGGCCTGTATTGCAGCACTGAGATGAGCCAAAATTTTAGTGATAAGACAAAAATGATAAAGGAGATAATGTTTACAATTGACATTACATACATCCCATCTATTTAGATATCCTCTTATTTAATTGTTCCAGTTTCAAACTGTCTACTCATTATGAAACAGAGACACAAATTCTTCCATTGCAATGGTTTTTCTCATAATTTGATGTGGGAAAAAACTCTATCTTTTAGCCAATTCCTCCTTTTAATATTTCCAATTGTCTTTCCAAATGTACCGACAATGTTGGTGAAGATGTGAGGGTTATTGCTGCTGCATAGAACAGTAAAAGCTGAGTGGATTTCAAGGCAGCTGGCTAGTTTGACAGCAGCCCATGAAGAGGCTTCAGGGAGAGCCTGCAACACACACACACATGACAAAATGGATTTATTAGCTTGCCTGGAACTTAGCATCTTCTCAACCAGGTGCTCCTATCATCTTCTGAAAGCTGGGAAATTTCTTTGTGGGCCTTTGATAATCAGAACCTATTGATATTCTGGTTTCTGTTGAGAACTTTCCACAGCCTACAGAAGTTGAGGCTCTGTGGGATATGCCTAGAGGTACCCAGGAAAGGAGAAAACCTTGGCCTAGGCCCACTGAAGGCTTTCCTGGAACAAGACACCAGGAATGTACGACACATCAGTTCCATAACATAAGGAATATTTGAGCTATTTAGAAATAATTTATATTAATTAAATCACTGCTTGGCATATTAGCTCTAGCTTCTTATTAGCTAGCTCTTACATCTTAACATCACTCATTTCCATTATTTTGTGTATCACCATGTGGTTGTGGCTTACTGGCAATGTTCCAGTGCATCTGTCACTGGCAGCAGCTCCATGGCTTCTCTCTGACTCTGCCTTCTTTCTCCCAGCATTAGTTTCGTTTTCCCACATAGCTCTCTTTTGTCCTGCCATAGGCTCCATCAGCTTCTTTATTCATCAACCAATATAAGCAACAATTTTACAGGAGTACCCACACCATTTCACTTTTCTGTTTGAATAAAAAGGGAAGGCTTTAACTGTAACATAGTAAGATTTCATATAACAAAACAGGCATCAAGCAAGAATTACAGTTACAATACTTACATCTATTTTATCTTTTATCATAACTAAGGAAATGTATAATTATAACTCTCTATTCTTCAACTCCATCAAAGACTCCAGATGGATATAATATTACCTAAGTTATCAGGAAGTGAATTGTAAGCAACTACCAAAACTCTAGATTTGATAGAGACATCTCGCTGCCTGGACAGTCACCCAAAGTTCTCCTGTAACATTGAGGGCACAGATATTCAGGGCCATATCCAGCAGACTTTTCCATGGAACAGGAAATTTCAAACACAGTTCCACCTGTATTGGCAGTTTGTCAGTCACTTCCTTCTCTGTCCTGCAGAATGTCTGGAAGGCTCTTTCATGAAGCAGAAATCCCGAAGGACCGTCTCACCTTTAGGCAAGTTCAGCAGTCATTTTTCTGTGGGTCCTGAATGTCCAGTTCATACAACATAACATCAAGAAGTCTATGCAAGAGGAGTTTCATGCACAAATGTCTAGCAAACTTCATAAGAAGACTCTTCGATGCCTCTCTTCCTCTTGAAGTACATTGGTGCTGCCAAGAACAGATGTGTCTCATAAGTCATGAATAACCCTAAGTTCTTAAATCATTCTGTAGTCTTTGCAAGATCTGAAGAATATCTGTACATCTGAAATACATCTCTGTATATCTAGAAAATAAAACTAATGACTATAAACTTGACTATTATAAATGATTATCTATTAGCCTTTATTCCTTAATTGTCCATTATATTTTTATAGATTTATTTATTTATTATGTATACAGTATTCTGCCTACATGTATCCTATAAGCCAGTAGAGAGCACCAGATCTCATTAGAGATGGTTGTGAGCCACCATGTGGTTGCTAGGAATTGACCTCTGATCCTCTGGAAGAACAGTCAGTGATCTTAACCTCTGAGCCAACTTTCCAACCCCCATTATATTTTTAAATGAGCTTCACAAACACAATACCTTAATCAAGAGCAGAAATACACACACACACACACACACACACACACACACATATATATATATAACAAATTGATCATAAAGTTTTATCAATGAAACAAAATCCATACCAATGCAAAGTATTGCTCTCCATATCATCCCTTTTAAATGTACGCAAACATTTATAAACAATATTTGGGATGTTGGGTGCTGTTCTCCTCAAAGTGCTTCCTCTCTTTATTGGACAAAGAAACATTAGGGGGTGTTCACAACAATGTTTTGAGGGGATTCTTGGTCCATCAAACTACATTAGTGTACAAGAAATCCACATGTTCTCATCTTCTGTTAAAACAAAAGAGAACCTCTTTTCCAAACAAAGAATCCTTACACTCAAATTTTGAAGTCAAGATACTTGTAAAATATATATGGTGGTTTAGCTTAGCAGTCCATACAATGAAATGTCTCTCTGTACTTAGTTGATTCACAGTGAAAAATTCAAAGTAAACACAATAATATACATAATCCAGACTGTGTATTTTCCATCTTTATGTGGCTCATGTTTCTGTACTCCATTGACCCATGAGTGTCTGTGTTCTGTCTGTTTAAAGATTTTGTTTTATTTTTTTGAAACCATTTACTTTAATTTATAACTCTCTATACACTTTTTCCTCTCTTTTTCAAACCAAAGTTATTTTTAAAATATGCTGTGTCTCATTTAGAGGTCGTTTATGTCTGAAACTGTCCTGTTGTGCATGTGTAATTCTTTTCTGACCAGGACTGCTTCTTAAAATGCTAAGTGGTTTGGCTGGGACTAGGTTGCTTTGCCTTTTCGCTTTGCCCAGTCTAACATGATAGAGGCCTGTTCACTGCCTCTGAGACTGTCAGGTGGGAGCTGTCCTCACCACCTCAACTCTGGTAACCAGTTGGCACATGCTGCCACCATGTAACTTGGAATATGCCTCCCACAAACCCCATTCAAGTGCTCCACCTCCTGAAAGAGCCAGAGTTCTCATTGGCAGCAGGAAACAGGAAGCTGCCATTTCAAAACGGTCTTTTTTTCTTTTTTAGCTGCTGCTGCTGCTAAATCAGGAAGACCTCTCTTAAAGGAGCCTCAGTGCTTTAACTCGCCACCAGCAATCAGAACCCATTGCCAATTTGCTGTTGGTGTTGGCTCGTTCCTTCCTGGCTCCCTAGATTTGAAATAACCACACACAATCTATGTTAATTAAATCACTGCTTGGCCTATTAGCTCTAGCTTCTTATTGTCTAGCTCTTACTTCTTAAATTAACCCATTTCCATTATTTTGTGTATCGCCACATGGCTGTGGCTTACCAGCAAGTTTCTGGTGTATCTGTCTATGGCAGCAGCTGCATGGCTTCTCTCTGACTCTGTCTTCTTTCTCCCAGCATTCAGTTTACTTTTCCTGCCTAGCTCTATTTTGCCCTGTCATGTGCCCGATTGCCAGTTTCTTTATTCATTAAGTAATAAAAGCAACACATATATGGAAGGACTTCCAACAGCATTTAGGTAAAATAATATCAAAAATGGTGGGAAATGTCAATGAGAGGAACACTATGGACAGGCATGGTTCTAAGATTTTGGTGCTCATGTGTATGCCGTGCAGCAACAAGCAAGTAATATCTGACGCCCAGTCCTCAAATTTCTCATCAGTTAATAGAGACATGATAATATCTCACTCCAGAAATTAACTAACACATTTTTAGGACCTGTGTGATGTCAGGCACAATGGCATAGTGTTAGAATACTCGTGGGGTCTTAGCATTGTTGGCTCATCCCCCAACAATAACTCGTGTCTAGACCATGGGGTGTATGAGGGCATCTGGCCATTATTGCTCTCCCCACTGCCTTAGCCTCCTGCCACACACAATAGAGGAGCTTAAAGTGACTGACTGATGAACTGAAGCACAGTTCCCAAAAATTGAAGCTGCCCCTGAGTAGCAAAGACTTTTGGGTTCAGTCCTGTTGTGGGAGCTGTGGGCCTGCTTTTCGTCCCACCCGGCTCCCGCACGGCTAGCTTTACACCAGAAATAACAACACACAAACTGTATTCATTTAAACACTGCTTGGCCCATTAGTTTCAGCCTCTTAACCCATTTCTAATAATGTGTGTAGCACCCCTAGGCGCGCTTACCGAGAAGACTCTAGCCTACGTCCATCCTGGGTCAGAGCTTCAGCGATCGCATCTGCCCGGGGAAGGGGAGCATGGCGTCTGAGCTCACTTCCTCTTCTTCCCAGCATTCTGTTCTGTTTACTCCACCCACCTACATTCTAAGCTATGAGGCCTAGCAGTTTGTTTATTACTAAACCAATGAAATCAACAGATTGATATATGGCACTCCCACATCATTTCCCCTTTTTCTGTTTAAACAAAAAAGAAGGCTTTAACTTTAACAGAGCAAAATTATATTTAACAAAACAGTTATCAAGCAAGAATTGCAGTTACAATATTTATATCTATTTTATCTTTAATTCTAACAATGGGAAACTATAACTATCTCTTCTTCAAGTCCATCAAAGACTCCAGAAGAATACAATATTACCTAAGCAAACAAAAAGTAAGCAACTTTCAAAACTCTAGAAATGACGGAGACATTTTGCTGCCTGGACAGTCACCCAAAGTTCCTCTGTACTGTTGGGGCATCCATCTTCGGCCTACAGGCCCATAGTTTCCATCAGACATTTCCATGAAGTAGGAAATTTCAAAGGCAGTCACTATCTGCTTGTCCTGAAGAATGTCTTGCAGACTCTTTCATGAATCAGGAACCCCGAAAGATCATCTCACCTTTAGGCAAGTTCAGTAGTCCTCTCTCTGTGGGTTCTCTGTGGCCAGTTTATGTAATAGTCCAGGCAAGAGCAGTTTTCTTGCCCAAATAGCTATCAAACTCCATAAGAATCCTCTCCAATGCCCATCTTCTTCTTGAAGTAGATTGTTGCTGCCAGGAGCAGAGTGTCTCATTGTCATGAAAAACCCTAAGTTATTAAAACATTTAAAATGCCATATTCTATAATCTTTGAAAAATATGAAGAATACCTATCTAAAATATTTATGTACAGCTAGAAAATCTTAACTAACATGACTACAAGCTTGACTATTATTGATTATCCATTAACAACCTATATACATTACATTTTTAAGTGAACTACACAATCACAATACCTTAATCAATATCAGAAATACATATACATATAAAAAATTGACCTTAAATCTCTATCAATAAAGCAAAATCTATATTAATGCAAATTATTCATACCTATATCATATCCCCCTTTAAATGTAAAAGAACATTTATAAACAGTATTTGGGAATATGGGTGCAGTTATTTCTCTCCAAACTGCTTCCTTCTGAATGGGGGCACTGTTAATCAGATCTTTTATGGTGTAACCTGTGTGCTAGATTCATCTCAGTCAGCAGTTGAGTGAAGTAACTTTTTTGAGGTTCCCAGCAACCTTTCAGGAGGGAGTGGTCCATCATACCATATTGGAATAGAAACAATCCACAGGGTTTCATCCTCTGTGAAAACAAAAGAAGAAACTCTTTTCCAAAGTATCATATCCTTAGACCCAAATTCTGAAGTCAAGGTATTTTCAAAATATCTATCTTGGATTAGTTCAGCAGCATTTATAAACAAATATCTTCTAGCAGCTGTTGCTCCTTCCTCAGCATTCAAACAATTCAAAGAGAGCATAATAGCATGCAGTATCAAAATTCTCTGTTTATTTTCCATCTTTGTACGGCTTTATTTTAACTCTATTTTGTTTATTTTTACTTTTAACTTTTTGATTTTTGAGACAGGTTCTCTGTATATCTTTGACCTGGAATAACTCTGTGGACCAAACTGTCCTTGAACTCTCAGAGGTCCTTCTGTCTCTGCCTCCCAGGTATTGGGATTAAAGGCATGTGCTACCACACCTTGAAGTCACAGAGGTCAATCTCCCTCTGCCTTCCAAGTGTTGCGATTAAAGGTGTGTCCTACCACACCCAACTATTCTCTTTCTTCCTTTTTTTTTACTTTAAGAACTTTAACTTTTAGTCTGCATATATTTTCAACATGCTTTAAATCATTTAGAAATTTTCTTTGTCTTTGAATCTCTCTTTACTGTATATCTCTCTTTTTCTGACCACACGAGACTTTAAATTACTGCACAATATGGGTAGGATTAAAGCCCTGGCTTTGCCAGCTAGATCCAGTCCATTCCTTAGCTTTGCAGCCTCATGGTGGATATACAGGCTGTAGCCGTGTTTATAGCCACAACTCTATGGTGTTTCAAGGTCCCTGCCAGCAAGCGAGCTGCAACAGACAACACTCAAGTCCTCTCTCTGTAGCGGGCCATCCTGCCTCAAACAGTCAGAGTTTGCCCTGGCAGGACGGCCAAGAAAGCCAGCATTTTAAAACAGCACAACTTTTTTCCTGCTACAGCTGAAAACAAACAAGCATTCAGTCAGCTTTTATCAACAACATTTAATGTTTCATGGCAGGACCTCTTAAGAGCTGCAGGGTTTTGCAGCTGAAGCTTAGTTAGGAAGCCTCTCTTAGTGAGAGTGCTTGCTTGCTTCTAGCAAGCAGAGCAGACCCGAGAAATTGCTGCTACCATGTCGGGCGCCATTCTGTTGTGGGAGCTGTGGGCCTGCTTTTAGTCCCGCCCTGCTCCTGCACGGCTAGCTTTACACCAGAAATAACAACACACAAACTTTATTCATTTAAACAGTGCTTGGCCCATTAGTTTCAGCCTCTTAACCAATTTCTAATAATGTGTGTAGCACCCCTAGGAGCGCTTACCGAGAAGACTCTAGCCTACGTCCATCCTGGGTCAGAGCTTCATCGATCGCGTCTGCCCGGGAGAGGGGAGCATGGCCTCTGAGCTCACTTCCTCTTCTTCCCAGCATTCTGTTCTGTTTACTCCACCCACCTATGTTCTAAGCTATGAGGCCAAGCAGTTTGTTTATTACTTAACGAATGAAATCAACAGATTGATATATGACACTCCCACATCCCAGTCCTCTAGAGTCTGTGGAAGTTAGTGTAGGGGAAAGAAACATCATGGCAGTGTCCCCCAGGATGGAAATACACTAAAGTGCTAGGCAAGCGTGGTTGTGACAAAAATTCCTGGTGTACATAGAAAATAATCTGCCATAGCTGTTCGATTTTATTGCATTTTTAAAAATTCTTGGCCAGGAGAACAAAGGTCAGTTGAGACTTCTGGGGATGGAAGGGAACTTGAGAAGGAGGTGTGTGCTGCTAAATCATGCAGTTGCTTGCTCAAGAGTGTAAACAGCAGTGTGTGCATAATTTTAGAATATGCCAAGTATATGCTATCCCTGGTGGTACGCACTTCTTTTCAATTAATGTAAGCTTAGCCTTAGCTAGCAATATTGGGAAGAATCTATAAATGCCATATGCTGTGTACACAAAGGAGCAAGAAGAGTCACAAGTGCTTCCATGCAGGCACAGTGCATTTGTGGTTTATGTAACAGATCTTAGACAACTGCACGAGGGATGTTTATTAATCTGTTAAAGAAACGGGCAAGGAACAATCAAGAAAGGAAGGAATGAAAGAGTGTAGGAAGCAAAGAAGAGAGGGAGATGGGCAGGAAAGGAAGAAGGTAGACTGGGAGGCTGCGCTGCTGTAGAGAGGCTTTGAAAGTGACTACAGAAAGGGAGAGCTGGAAAAAAGTATTTTCATCTGAAAATGTTGGTGACATTTTACTAGCAGCGGCAACAACTCAAACAAGGTCCTCCATCCCCATCCTTAATCCTTATTAGATTGCCTTCTGTGGAGCCACACTAACCCTGAAAACAGCAACAACAAGAGCCACAAAACAAAACTGGTTTTAATTGAGCGAGATGCACAGAAAAGACTCATAACCTGTGTGTGTGTGTGTGTGTGTGTGTGCTGTGATATAATGGATTTTATGTGGTGGCTGACTTTTGGAACAGTGCACCAGTTAGAAAGGTCCAGTGAATGTCTGTCAGTTAAAATCAAGTGAAGTTTTTCTTGCCAAGCAGATATCAGACAGGAGAGTGGCGCTACTCTAAAGTGTTCTGGGATAAGAATGACACAAGGTGTACCAGATAGAATGTGCAAAAGAGAAAACTAAAAACATAAAGTTTTTAGCATACAGAATACGACAGAGCCAGAGGGAGAGGCGTCCTGACCTGATGACTAGGAAGGCCAGGTATTCTGTGGATAACCTGCTCCCTCTTAATTCGTCCGGTCTGAAGTCTTCGCAGCCGAGAGTGTACTGGGGATCTGGAGTTCGGAGACTCACATACACATGGAAGAACAGAAGAAAGGGAAGAGGAAAGTTACATTTGGGTCTGTGGAACAAGAATTAGGAATGTTTCCTAGCAGACATCGTGTCCTACAATGGACTGACAACAGACAAAGGAACAAGCAAACAAACAAGCAAAAAACTTATGTCAGCGTAGAACTAGCAGAGAAACCGTGGGATTTATCTCTGGCACAGAAAAGAGAGCTCAGAGACAGTCTCAAACAAGGCAGAGGGAACAGCGTTCCCAGACATGCAAGTGTTCTCTGAGGGATTTATGATGGCTACTGCTGAAAGAGAAAACATGATGGGAGGACAGATGGATGTCCACGACAAGCAAGCACGCTGAACTTTGAAAGGGCAGATTACAGTTTAGCAAGGAGACCTACTACTCAAACTGCATGCACACCTCAGGCAGGCACATGCAGAGACACCCATCGCCAAATGGAAGCGATTTTCGCAACCACCACTAGAGAGTGCAAAGCTTAATTTGCTCCTCCCAGGCTAAAGGCGGGATCAGTTAAGTGAGCACCCCTAACCACTAGAGCCTACAGGCCCCACCTCCCTGTAGGCGGAAGTGGGTCTCAGAGCCGCCACCAGGGGCGGGTTTCAAGGGACGTGCTGGAAGCTCATTGGCCTCTGTGGCAAGGCAGTGGGTGGAGCCAAATACTGCCCAGTCACCACCTAGGACTGAGGAGAGAGGATCGAGGACCAGAGCTGAGGTTTCTCTCGAGGGCTCAAGCCCCTTTTTCTGAAGGGCCGGCGGAGTTTCTCTAAGTATGACCTGCGTATTCTTCTGTGTCTTTTCCTTCTTCTCTTCCTCACGCTAAGGTGCCTATTTATCTCAGCTTTAGGCCTCTTTAGGCGAAGCCTGCTGGAGAAGGGCGACATCCCGGAAGACCGCGCCTCACCTCAACCCGGCCCCTCTACCCACACAGGCTATGCCCAGGCCCCAAGGGCCCTGGCCCGACCCCTTCAGAGAGCACCTATCTCCGGGTCGCCTGGCGGTCTGGCAATCGCCCCAGAACCATTGAGGCGGGGAGAGGGTGTGAGGGAAGAGAAGCCGCTGTAACAGGGTCCCAACCTTCGAAGTGTTGAGGCGCTTCTGCAAGACTGGTGTACAACTGGGGAGAGAATGTGCGTTTGGCGGAAGAAGAGGGCCTGTGTCGAGCCGACAGAAAGCTGAGTCTGGCGGATACTTTGTCTTTGGGCTAGGTCAGGGACCGGTTCTCTGCATGGGCTTCAGAAAACGTCTGTCCCCTGTAGAATGCTGGGAAGGAAGAAAGGGTAAAAGAATGTAAGAGAGAGAGATCTGGATGGAATTCGTGAGACTACTGTTTGTTTGAAACCCAGCATGTCACTAGTTAGCTCGAGTTGCCCTCAGTCGTGATCCCCACTACCCCAGGTTGATGGGTAGGGATGACTTCCGTGTCCCCTTGTCTTCAGAAAGACAGAATGATTTCATGAGCAGGTGTGGGAGTGGTCTGTGGGACAAAAGGATAATCTTTTGAAAGGGAGAGCAAGGTGGTGATAAATATTAAAGTGTGTTGTGATGGAAACTCGAAGGGAGAATGAAAGGAAATTGAATACTGGGCATCCATGAGACTACTGAGTAATTGGTGAATATTTTCCCATGTGTGGAGTGAAGGGATGGAGGGCACATGGGAAGACAGCTGTCAGCTTCTGGGCTTTGGTGTGATCGTCGAGGGAGGCCTGGGGCTTCCTGTGTGTGAAGGTGTTGTGACTCTGAGGCGATCGACCCTGTAAAGGAGCCAATGCCAGGAAATTCTTGGGGGTGATGGTGAGGGCAGGTGCTGGGGGAGTGGACAACCCGGTGAGGGTGGAGACTCTGTAAGCACAAAAGGAGACAAGGGCCAAGGGAAACCATGGCAGGACAGATTGGTAGTAGTAGTAGTGGAGGGCCTGTTAGAGAACATTCTAGCCACCAGAGAGGCGTTATTTTTGTTTGTTTATTTGTTTGCTTTGCTTTGTCTTATTTTCTTTTTGCTAGGATAAGAGCAGTTACTCTTTTTCTTTCCAAAATTTTTACTACATTTTAAAATTTATTTTACATACCAACCATAGTGTCCCCTTCCTCCTCTCCTCCCACTCCCTACCATCTCCTCCTTTCTACCCACACCAACCCACTCCTCAGAAAGTGTAAATCCTCCCATGGGAGTCAACAGAACATGGCCCAACAAGTTGAGGCAGGACCAAGTCCCTCCCCCTTTTTATCAAGGCTGAGTGAGGTAGCCCATTTTAGGAAATAGTTTCCCAAGAGTCAGCTTACGTGCCCGTGACAGATCCTGGTCCCATGGTTACGGGCCCTATGTACACACCAAATTACACAACTGTCACCCACAAGCAGAGGGTCTAGGTCAGTCTCGTGCCAGACCCCTAGCTGTTGGTCTGGTGTCTGTGGGCTCCCACAAGCTAGGATCACAGTCTGTGTGGGTTTTCCCATCATGATCTTGACCCCTCACACACACACCTTGCTCATATAATCCCCTCCTCCTCTCATCAGCTGGACTCCCACAGCTCAGCCCAGTGCTTGGCTGTGGATCTCTGCACCTGCGTCCATCAGTTACTGGATGAAGGTTCTATGACGGCAATTAGGGCGGCTATCAATCTGGTTATGAGGGGAGGCCAGTTCAGGCACCCTCTCCACTATTGCTAGGAGTCTTATCTAGGGTGTTCCTTGTAGATTCCTGGAAGGTTTCCTGGCACCAGGTTTCTCCCTAACATCATAATGCTACCGTTTTCATTGGAAGAAGAAGTTACTCTTAGGCCATGGCGATACAGTGGTATTTCTGCTCTCCACCCCAGAACCATGGAGCAGCAAGACAAAGTGGATGTTGCCTGTGGTCCCTCCGACTCGGAATGTAACATGGGGGACGAGACTGGAGCCCCACTGGTCGTTGGTCCTGGGCTCAGAGGACGTGCGAGCCGCCGTGGCAGAGACTGCAGTTGTACCACCAGAATCCAGTCCAGGTGAGAAACCCGCCTTCCTGTGAGTATGGCGTCTAGGTAGGGGAGGGATTACAGCTTGCTTTGCAAATGGAGATACCCTGGTCTAGGGAATACACAGGGCAATACAGTGGCCATGGTGGTACAGTGGCTTTTTGGCTCTCCACCCCAGACCCTTGGAACAAAAAGACAAAGTGGATGTCTGCTTCTGGCCCCGCAACTCGGAATGTAGCATGGAGAACAATACTGGAGCCCCACTGGTCATTGGTCCTGGTCTCAGGGGTTCTGCAAAGCACCATGGCAGAGGCCACAGATGTGCCACCAGGACCCAGGCCAGGTGAGTAACCCGCCTCCTCGTGAGTATGGTGTCTAGGCTGGGGAGAGGGTCAGGTTCACTCTGCACACGGGCATACAGCGTCACGTGGGGATACTCATGGGCCATCGAGGTATAGTGAGGTTTCTGCTCTCCACCCCAGAACCACAGAACCAAAAACCAAAGTAGGTGTCTGCTTCTGGCCCTCCAACTTGGAGAACAGCATGGAGAACAAGACTGGAGCCCCACTGGGAATTGAACCTGGCCTCAGAGGATGTGCAAGCCGCCGAGGCAGAGGCAGAGGTGCCAATAGTGGCACCAGGACTCAGACCGGGTGAGAATTCCACCCCTCACAGTCTCAGGTCTTTGAGTGTCTCAGGTGTGCTGCCTCCTTTTGGGTATCCTGTGTGAGTTTGGGAGGCGGTCAGGCCCCCTTTGCACAAAACTAATAGGAGTCCTCCATACCCCTACTGTAGGGATCACAGCGAGGCTCTGCCTGCTCTGGGTTCTGAGAAAAGGGTGCATGGTGCACTGCTAAAGAGAAGACAGATTCGACCACCAAGGACAACTAAGGCTGTAGCCGGCAAACCCCTCTGTCAGGGCAAGAAGTCTTCTGCCAAAGCAAGAGGTCACAGTGAGTGTCCTTGGCTGGGCAGGGAGCCTGGGTTTGATTGGAGGGAAGTGCAGCATGAGCAACTATGTAGCCAGCCCTGTCTGTCTGAGAACTGCAGTGTGACCATGAGCTAGTGCACCCTGGACCTCAGTGCCCCAGGTAGAAGACATGGTGTCAATGATAACAGCACTAGTTGGCAGGAAGCAGAGATTTGGGGTGGGCTCTTTGAGCAGGTCCATTGTGAGGAGCTCTCAGAATGGGGGTGAGTATCTGCGGGAGAGGCTGGTGGGCACCCAGCAGGGAGGAATTGGTGGTCTTTTTACAGCTGACAATGAGAACACTGCAGGCCAGCCTGAAGTCTTCCCCCTCACAAGCCCCCAGGAGGTAAGGAGAATCTGTTGCTAGAGTGGGCGGCTCCTGCCTTTCACTGTCAAGTCCCTTTCAGCTGTGTCTTAAAGTCAGGGCTTCCACCTCTACCACTTGGTCAGCACACAGCCTTGTGTGTGACCCTGGGAAAGGGCACTTCCCCTTGGGCTTCAGTCTCCTCAGTACCAGTAGACCATGCTGAGATTGGAGGGGGGTTCTGCAGGCTCTTCAGAGCCCTGACATTCTGGGTTCCTGCCCTCAGCCTAAAATTTGCCCAGCCCTTTTTTTCCTGGCTGGCCTGGAACCCAATCCCTGTGGTCCCTGTCTCTGCAGGAGAGCTCCCAAAGGCCTCCATCCCTCTGCTGGGCCCCAGCATTTTCACCTGGACCCTACACGACGACCTTGGGCCAGCAATTGATTGCTTTGCCTTCCATGGTGCTCCATGAGGCTTTTGCCTTGTCCAATCCGTGAGTAGAGAGGGACCATGGAGCCGGCTGTTTCTGGATTGCTGCAGTAGGAGAAGCAGGAAGGGGATGATTGTGGGAAGGAGAAGGCTGCATGCCAGGCCGTGGGGGCGAGGACAGGGTCCTCTCCTGATTTGAGTGGATTTCTTTTCGAAGCATCCATTTCCTAGTGGACATTTTGTCAAAAACATCCTATACCTCTCACACTCAAGAAAGCACCGGCACAAGAGCTGCCACACAGTGGGCCTTCAACACGTGGGCACTGTTTCTCCACATGGCTACAGATGGGTGAGACAGAAGGTCCTGGTGAAAACTAGGGTCATGGTGGCGAGGGCCACAGAGGCCCAGGGGAAAGTGCAGAGGCCAGCAAGTAAGCCTCCTGGAAGTGCTGTGGTGGCTGGGCAAAATGCTGGCAAGAACCAGTCCCTGAAAACAGGAGGCCACCATATCTCTGCAGGGACTTTGTAGATTATAATGCAAAAACTGGTGGATCCCTGATGTCTTCCTCAGTGTGTATCTGGGAGAGAATTAAAAAGGGCTGGTGACAATTAATGTCTCAGAAAAAACGTGTCAGACGGGGTGTGGAAAGGAAAACAGGCTGTGCAGGACAAAGGACGTGCCCAAGCCATGGGGTCTCAGTTCTCCACAGTCCTTTGGACTCCTACCTTCTGGTACTGCAGAAACCTTGTCAGTCTCAATAGATCGGCGCTGCCCACCCATCCAAGTGTTTAATCTTCTCACCTCTTCTTTCCAGATGCGTGGATCAGACCCCCCTGCCGTGTTCCTCCATGGAGTATCATCCACCAGAGACACAGGTCCCTGCAGAGAAGTTTGGGCTCCAGAATGTTGGGCAGGAGGAGCTAAGTGGATGTGTCGAGGAGACCGCCTCCTTGGGGTTGGGAGCAGCTGGCCACTGGAAGGGCATTTGTACTTCTGAGAAGAGGTGGTGGGTGCCCAGCTCCTGTTCTCCTCACACCCGTTTCTTTACAGGGGCCCATTGCCTCTGACCAGGCCTCGGTTTCTGCCACCTCCGAGTGTGAGGAGATACTGCAGGCTGCCGCGACCCTGATGACTCTGAAGAACTCTTCTTGGACCTGGCGCCAGACCCACAGCTAACCAGGTAGCTGGCTTCTTAAACAGGACCATGGGGTGGAGATGGGTGGGAGATTGGGAGGCTCTGTGGCAAGTTGGTCATAGCTGGGCACGTGGGGGTAAGTTGGTAGTTTGAATGACTTTGGCGCTGGGTACCCCAGACTTCTGGAGCAGACTTCAGAGAGGGCACTCGAGGATTGCTCAGAGAATGCTCAGCTCCTCTAGTTTTGTGCTCAGCAGCAAGTGGCTGGTGCCCTGATGTCCAGAGAGAGAAGGAGACCGAGGCTCTTGGGGGTTGCAGGCACTTGCCCCAGGGCAGACCGCATGTTACATGGAAGAAATAGAATGAGCCAGGATCCTGCTTCCTCACTCAGGTCCCAAAGTCCCCATTCTACTGCACACCGTAGTGGTCTGTGGAAGACATACGTGGAAGGAGATATAGTCTCTGGTCTCAGGGGGAATCTCAGTCCAGATGTGCAGTCTCAAGGTGTATTTTGCCACCAAATCTCAAATGGCCCACCTAGAGGGCAAGGGCCTCATAAGCTGAGAAGCCAACTAAACCTCTACTGTCTCTGGAAAGCAAGGCTGGACACTGTCGAGTACAGAGGCAAATGGGGCCTAGGGAGTGTAGGCAGAAGCCACCCCGGACAGACCTGCTGGAATGGAAGGGTCAGGGTGAAGCTGGAGAGGTGGCTGGCTCATCATAGGGCCCTGGCAAGGGTGGGAGAGGAATCCTAGGCCAGGGCTTCTTGAAGCTTCCTGTCTGGAAACCCCGTTCCAACTGAAGAAATGTTTACTGGACCCACGTATATAGGCACGAAGGATAGACATACAAACCAAACATTCACAGACAATAAACTATAAAGAAACTTAATTCAGTACTAATCCTTGGAGTACATGTAATTTCCCATTTACTAAAGATAAATGTGAATGCCAAGGAAGTGGATGTGCTTGTTTAATTTTTCCCAAAGAGTTAAATCTTAACCCAGAATTGGACACTATGGGGCACAAAGTATTTTCCACACTTTTCAGAATGGATTGGTACTTTCAATTTATACTCGTCACAGCCAAGGATGCTGCTTCACAAAGATATGGAGCGAAAAACTGGCAAAAGTATGTCTAGGGCCTCTTCTCAAGTGTCAGGAGTACCGCCCTAATCCCAAGCTAAAACTCATCTGACAGTTTTTCACAGGCTTCAAGTCAGCACCTCAAACACCATTTTTAAAGTCAAGCATCCTAAAACATGGTGAGGAACCACAGAAGGAAAATATTTAGTTAGAGGTTATTATTTGCCTCATTTAAACCACCATGTTTCCATTAGAGCCCTCAAACAAGTCTCAAAGCAACCTTTAAACAGGCCATCCTCTGACATTCCCATACCAGCACTTACTAAGAAACACAAGTGTGTGTTTCCCCTCCTGTCTTTCTCTGTCTCTTTCTCTCCCCCTCTCTCTGTCTTACACACACACACACACACACACACACACACACACACACACACCTGTGCATGCACATCTAGGCCAGGAGGACTGGGTAATGGAAATCCAAAGAGCTTTCCTGACATCAGGAAGGTTATATTTAGAGACCATGGGCTTGACTGGAGTAGGTTGGTGGCCTGTGATGGAGGAATCAGGGAATGTGAGGCTGGAGGTGGGAAATCCAGGCAGGAATATGTCTGTCCCTTGTGTCAGTGACAAATCTTCAACTGTGGGAGACAAAGAAGAAAGGGTTCGAGTCAGGAAAGGGATTCGGGGATTTGTGATCCTTAGGTGGTCCTCATCCCATCCTTTCTCCCTTCAGGTATTGCATGAGTTGGAGCAGTGAAACCTCCCAGCCCATCCTTGTGACTGGGATCCAAGGCAGGCGACCTCTTGCTATCTACTGAGCATCTGGACTGCACCTCCCTCTTGAGCTGAAGGGCCCAGAGGAGGGGGTGCAGGTTTGTTCAAGGACTGAGTAGTTGATAAATTACACGATTCCGGTCTGAAATGCTTAAATGTGCTTTGTCAACGTTCAGGCGTTTCATAAGCTTTCAGACTCTTTTCATAATGTGGATCCTTGACTACATAGTATGTTTTTGTACCTCCATCCCTTGTTCCTTTGGAGGCTAGCACTTTTTAGTGTATGTTCTGTAGGTAAAATGGTAATCCGGCCTTTCCATTGTTGGGGTTCTACGTGGGTTGGTTTGCCAGTGTTTGCATTTGTTTTGTGATGGTGTATGTGCCTGGGCACTCCTGTACTTTATATCTGCATTGTGTATACATGAGATGTTTCAGTTTGTGTCTAGGCCTGTGTGCCTGTGTATGTGAATAAATAATAAAACATTGTTGAGAAGGACTACTCAGGTCTTCACTGTAACTGGCTACATTTTCCCCAATGGTCTTTCTTCTGGGACTCTGACCCTACCACTTGTTCGAAGCCTTAGCCACTCTGCATGCCTGTTAATGTCTTCAAAAGCTGTATCACATCAAATAGAGACTCTTACACCTAACGAAGCAGGGCTGTAGCATGCAATTTGCCTTGGCTCCCTCTGGATTCTTTGGGTTAAGGCTTCAACCCAGCCCCTGACATCCATATATCCAAAGAATCTGAAATGTTTAAGCAAAATTTCCTTTTCAATCCCCTCCCTTGGGCGTTGCCTCAGTCCTGACTCCACGTCCAAAAAAGCCCACCAAATGGTAAACCCTCCTCAGAGATGCTCAAAACCACTCCCACGTGGCATTGAAACAGTAACCCATAAGAAACAACTGGTTTTCTGGTCTTCTTCTAACTCTCTGGGACCTTTGCTATCCATGAAACCTGGACTTTTTCTCATTAATTATTTTTGTTTGTTTGATTTGGATTATTGTGTTGGTGATGAGATTGGTTGGGCTGCCAGATCTTTACATCTGGGTGTCCCACTTACGGGTTTGCTTTTCTCACCCATCCAGGTTCACATGTTGGGTAAATACCTCCCCCGCCCCGCACCTGCCAGGCTAAGATTGGCTTTGTCTGGGTAAGTTCTGAGTTTCAAGTCATTGCCTTTAGAGGCCCAGGGAGTCATACAATTTTGGCTGTCCTACTAAAGATGCAGCCTTGCCTGGGTCCCAATCAGACCAGGACAAGGACTTGCCTTGTTCTAGAAAACAAGGGCCTCCCTTGTCTTTCTGGGGTTCCTTTATCATGAGACACTCTGTTAAGGAATTTCTCACATCCATCTGTTTTTTGTTCCCCAAAGTATATCACGGTGTATTCGTTTTACTAAACTTAGAGACCCAAGTCTAGGGATGGACTTAGAAAAGGAACGCTAACAATTTGATGCCTGATCTCCAAATGCCCTTGTGCTGCTTTGTACAAAATATTTTTCAGTTGGGGATATCTGACACCTTATGTACCTTAAGGCCTAAAATATATTTTCCCGGCACAAAACAACAAGCCCCCATAGGCCCAAGATTTCTGGCTGCTATGCTCCTGCTCCCCCTCTCCAACCTCCCTCCTTGCTTCTCTAATTGTTTGTTGTTGGTCTCATGCTGGCATTCTCTCTACAAGTTTCTGTTCCCCCTCTCCTTCCACTCTAAAACATCAACAGAGATCCCAGCTACAATAGGACCACAGACCTAGACGTGACCCCAGTGACAGCCATGATCTTTTCCCTGCTGTGGCCTTAGTTTCAGCTCAGGCCACACACCACAGTATGGCCCCTGGAAACCACATGGACCATGGAAATCAACGTGGTCAGGCTGCAGTGCAGACCACAGATATCTGAGTGGCCTTCAGAGGTAACAAGAGCCATGGATATCAACATGGATCTGAGTTGGAACAGGGCAACAGACTAAGACATGACCGTCAGCAACAGCCCAGATATCATCATGGCCTCATATGGCAGCCCAGACCAAGGACATGCATATGGCCTTTCATGTTAACTCTGGCCAAGGACCTAATAAGTTTTCTGTACCCCAATAATAGGTTTCTTTACCAATGCAGTAGGCCAGATGAATCCGTATTGAAAAAGTAAAAGACCAGGTTTTTTTTTTTTTTGAGCAAAACAATTCTCTGGTGAGCTCTCCAGGCCCCCAGAGATCAAGGCAGGAGAAAGGCTGGAGAAATCACATGGCCAAAATAAAGCTTGGCACATATGTACCCTGTAGTCAAGGGGTGATGATGTGTCTGGCACAAGCTGAGTTTGTGCCCAATTAGAATGAATTAGGAGGGGATCAGACAGCTGGCAACTTCAGGGGAAGAGCCACTGAATCCTACAAGAATGTGGAACTGTCTTTTGGTGGCTTTTCTTTGTTGTAAATTCTCTGAAAGGGCAGGGCTTAGAGAGGGAGAAATGAGACATTCTGGATCAAGGAGCAGCTGGGGTGATATGGGTGTCCCCTCTGTGTGCTGTGATCACCATTAATTAATGAAGAGACTGCTTTGGATCGATAGCAAGGCAGACTGTAGGTAGGCAGGGAAAGCTAGGCTGTATGCTGAGAGGAAGAAGGGTGAAGTCAGAGAGACACGATGGAACCGCCAAAGTGAGACATGCCAAAACTTTTCTGGTAAGCCACCTTCCATGTGTTTGTTGGCAGCTCCTTTGAGAGAGATTTTCAAGATTAAACCATAGTAGGAAAGAAGCTGCACTCACAAGGACAGCAGACAGAAATGGAAGACGATTGGGGACCATGGGGTTGCTGGCTGTCAGGAAACTATTCAGGCTTGGTGTATGTCATTGAGTCAGGGATGTTTTCTAGAGGAGGAGCTCTCTGGTATGTGTGAAGATTTGGCTTCAGTGGGGAGGGAGGACAGCTCTGGAGGTACAAGACCAGGCAGTTGCAGTGAGTTTGACCCTGAAGACAGGCAGCTGCCTTTTCCTCCATGGTATGTTTGCAGGATTTAAACAGGGCTACCAGGAGGCATCAGGGTACATCTTCATGACTCATACAGACTCTGGGACTATGGATGCTCAAAATGATAGTGCTTGATCAACAATTGGACTGACCCATTGTTCAGCCCTTGAGATACTTGCAGGGCATATCAGGAATGGTCAGGAGTCTGTGGGGTCTGTCTTGTGACTTCAGGGGTGATGATTTCTAAGGACCTGGTCTGTCAGATACTACTCAGTCCACCCACACTGTAGCTCTGAGCTTTGAAAATTGACCATCTTGGATATGATGGGAGGAGCAGGTCAGGAAGATAAATAGCATCTTAGCCTATGGACTCATGCAGGAGGGAGCACCAGAGACAGACCTTCATGAGAGCAATAACCTTAGGAACCTTGCAGCTGGGCTGCAGTGTCCGAGTCCCCTGAGCTTTGGGATCAGAGGATGTGCAGGTGTTCAGGATTTCAGAGAGCTCTAAATGAAAGGTTTCACTGTAGATGTGATACTGAATGTCAGCTCTGGAAACTGTACCACCTTGTTCAAGGTCACAGAGAGATGTGGTATCACAGGAAAGAGAGTCAAATGAGAACACCATGAGTGTGACTAGTGGTGACACATGAATCATGCCTCCTAGCACCTCACAGGGTCCAGAAACCAAGGGACTGTGAAAGGTCCCTCATGAAAAGGAGAGTGCAGGAGGGTGTTTTAGCTAGGTATGGCTCCAAAATCAGTGTTTTTCTGTCAAGTCAGCCAGGACTGAGCTGGTATAGGTGGGACATCTGGCTCTGGGAAATGGGGAGTGGGGATTCTGGAACTCTTTCTGTGAGCTGGGCAGGGATAAAGTGAAGAGGACTGCTTATTTTGAAGCTCTACTGCATTAAGACCGTAGCTGCCTACTGGGATTTTGCTTAGTCCAGTGACACCTCCTCCTTAGCCATGTTATGGGTAGTGGTGGCCCTCTCCCTTTAAAAGTCCTCTTTCCTGCAGTGTCCTGAGGGCTGAAAGGAGCAGGAAGCTCAGAACCTCATCATGTTGGCCTGTGTTAATTTGGTTATCCCAGATTCATTTCTCGAATGCCCAAACTCCATATAGAAATTGGCTCTCCACCTGCACACACTGTCCAACATCTACTCTGTGGATGTCTGGGCTTCGAGTTGGGGGTAGCAAATGGGAGAGTATGCATTAATGTTCCAGAGCAGAATCTAGGAGCCGCACAATTTAGTGGATACATAATTACCACCTCATTTGGTCAGAACAAGGTGCCCTAAGACAGGGACTGCTTGTCCCCAAATCAGCAAGACAAAGCTCTTCCCTAGAGTGGAGTCTGAATATGGAAATTATGGCACTGTCCCTAACAGAAGCCACACATCAGTGTGCAACAGCTATGGCTGTACAAAGAGTACATTGTGTGTGAGTGGGCGTGTGCACACTTGCATGCACTCACAAGCAGAGCAGAAGCAGTAAACGTCCGCTTATCTGGAGTGCTGTGGGAAGAAAGAAGGGAGTGGGAGGGGAATTGGGAAGGACTAGGAAAACAAACAGGAATGGAAAGGGAGGGCAGAAGACAGGCTTCCAGGGGGAGATAGAGAAACATTTGCTCTCTGCATCAGCATCATGGCCTCATTCAGCTTTTGATAAGGCTCCTCCAACCACCCAGAATTGCTTGCAAATGGATCCACTCTGATCTGCCCCCTGTCCAGAGAACAATTGCTTTTGTGCTATGTGCTGGGAAGATTAGCCTGCAGCTAATTGTGAGCATTGCAGACCCAGAGAGCAAATGAAAGTCCTTGTAGGGAAAGGGTGGG
>JABTXL010007749.1:76496-116575 GCA_025134845.1 Neodon shergylaensis
TGGAGGACTCATTCAATGGCCAAGAGGAACCGGGAAGGCTGCTCCTCCAAGAAGGCCCTGGAAGGGTCGGTTCCAGAGAGCCCTGGCACGTGTGTCCAAGTTCTTCAGGTGAGGGCTCTGAGCCAGCCTGCCTCTTAACACTCACAGCAAGCTGCAATGACTCCCTTTCTTTCCCTCAGAGAGCACCCCAGCCCTCCCCTCCATTCCCACAGGACTTCTGAGGGTCCACTTGTCTCTCTGTTTCCTCCTCAGGAGAGGCCGCCGGACAATCTGAGGCTGAGTCCACTGGGGTCTGAGAACGGGGCCATGGCCTTCTGCTGCCCAGGCCTTTGCCCTCCTGAGAATCTTGTTCGGTGCAGTTGAAATAAAGGCCGTCATGCTTTACAATGTTTTGCCTCCGTGACATTTCCTTCACTTTCATACTGACACCCACCTCAGATGAGATGATTTGGGTATCAGACTGGGTGTCCTGGGAGTGTTGGTGCGAATGGCAGGAACTAGTATCTTTCTTACTCCGGCTGAGCCATCCACTCACCTTCTTGAGGCAATGATGCTTGCTGCTTGGAGGTGGTGGTGGAGTCCTTGTTCAATGTGCAGTGAATTCCCCACAGCTCTCAGCTCTCACCCCAAGGGGTACTTGCATGCACCAAAAATCCTTGAGGAGTGATGGAGGTGGGTCTTGTATCTTATCTGTTGCTTTCATTGATTAACTAATAAAGAAACTGCTCAGCCTGATAGGACATAAAATTAGGTAGGCGGAGTAAACAGAACAGAATGCTGGGAGAAAGAAGCTGAGTCAAGGAGTCGCCATGATTCTCCCACTCCAGACAGACGCAGGTTAAGATCTTCCCTGGTAAGCCAACTCGTGGGCTACATAGATTATTAGAAATGGGTTAGATTAATATGTAAGAGCTAGCCAATAAGAGGCTGGAACTAATGGGCCAGGCAGTGTTTAAAAGAATACAGTTTCCGTGTAATTATTTCGGGTATAAAGCTAGCCATGTGGGCAGTCGGGTGCCAGGAACGTAGCCCTCCGCTCCCCACTACAGAGTGGCACCCAACGTGATGGACTAAATCCACTTAAAAACCTGAGAGGGCTTTAAAAAAAGAAAGGAGAGAGAGTTTAGCACAGCTTTTAGCTGTTTGTGGGTGGCTTGCTGCAAAGAAATTGCCCTGACTCAGCAGCAGGAAAAAAACTGGCTGTTTTAAAATGCCGGCTTTCTGGGCTGTGCCACCATTGCAATCTCTGTCTGGCTCCTACAGGAGACAGAGTCTTTGAATGGAGCATTTGGAATAAAGTGCTACGGCTTGCTTGATGGCAATGTGGACTGCTGTGTGCCTGGAACTGTGTGTGGCTCAGGGGCACCAAATGGCTCTGAGGCAGGAGCAGCTCAGCTCTGCCATGCTGAACTGTGCTGGTTTCGGGCAGGAACTGCCGTAATTACCATAATAACAGCGCAGTTAAGGTTTAGACTGGGCAGGAAACAGGCTCTACCTATTACCGTATTACATCTACCTGGTGCAACTTAAGTTTTTAAGAAGTACTTAACATTTTAAGAACTGCTCCTGGATAGTAAAAAAAAATTACAGATTCACAATAGGACAGATTCAGACCACTAAATGGATCACAATGTTGGATGAGTGTATGTAGGCTTGAGAGAGAGAGAAAAAAAATAGAGAGAGAGAATAAAGTTAATGCCCTTAAAAAAGGGTAAAGTCTTTAAAGAGACAGAGTACAGATAGTTATAGATTAAAAGAAATAAAGAAAAATAAGCCACGTAAAAATGGAAAATTCACAGAGAGTCTGGATTATGTACATTGTGTTTTCTTTAAAATTTTTGACTGTGAAGGAGCTAAGTACAGAGAGACATTTCATTATATGGGCTGCCAAGTGGAACCAGAATGGATATCATGAGGGTATGATTTCAAAATTTGGGTCTAAGGATATGATGCTTTGGAAAGGGTCTTCTTTTGTTTTCACAGAGGATGAGACCCTGTGGATTGCATCTATCCCAATATGGTATGATAGACCACGCCCTCCTGAAAGGTTGCTGTGAACACCCTCAAAAAATTACTTCACTCAACTGCCAACTGAGATGAACCTGGCACACAGGTTACCCCATGAAAGATATGATTAACAGCGCCCCCATTCAGCAGGAAGCAGTTTGGAGAGAAATAACTACGTCCATATTCCCAAATATTGTTTATAAATGTTCTTTTACACTTAAAGGATAATATGACATAGATATGAATAATTTGCATTGGTATGGATTTTAAGGTCAATTTTGTTATATGTATATGTATTTCTGATCTTGATTAAGGTATTGTGATTGTGTAGTTCATTTAAAATGTAATGTATAATTAGGAAATATAGGTTTTTAATGGATAATCATCAATAATAGTCAAGCTTGTAGTCATGTTACTTACATTTTCTAGATATATAGAGATATATTTCAGTTAGATAGGCATTCTTCATATCTTTCAAAGACTGCGGAATACGGCATTTAAATGTTTTAATAACTTAGGGCTTTTCATGGACAATGAGACATGTCTGCTCCTGGCAGCACCAATCTACTTCAAGAGGAAGATGGGCATTGAAGAGGCTCCTTATGGAGTTTGTTTAGCCATTTTGGCAAGAAACTGTTCTTGCCTGGACTGATGCATGAACTGGACACAAAGAACCTGCAGAGAGAGGACTGCTGAACTTGCTTAAAGGTGAGGTGGTCCTTTGGGGTTCCTCACTCATGAAAGAGTCTGCAAGACATTCTGCAGGACACAACAGATAGTGACTGAACTGCCTTTGAAATTTCCTGCTTCATGGAAAAGTCTGCTGGATACTATGGGCCTGAAGGCTGAAGATGGATGCCCCAACGGTAGAGAGGAACTTTGAATGACTGTTCAGGTAGTGAGATGTCTCTGTTGTTTCTAGAGTTTGGATTTCTTGTTTGCTTAGGTAATATTATATCCTTCTGGAGTCTTTGATGGAGTTGAAGAATAAATAGATCTAGTTTTCCTTAGTTATGATAAAAGATAAAGTAGATATAAATATTGTAACTGTAATTCTTACTTGATAACTGTTTTGTTATATGTAATTTTACTATGTTAAAGTTAAAGCCTTTCTTTTTTGTTTAAACAGAAAAAGGGGAAATGATGGAGGTGGGTCTTGTATCTTATCTGTTGCTTTCATTGGTTAACTAATAAAGAAAACTGCTTGGCCTGATAGGACAGAAAATTAGGTAGGCGGAGTAAACAGAACAGAATGCTGGGAGAAAGAAGCCGAGTCAGGCAGTCGCCATGATTCTCCCACTCCAGACAGCCGCAGGTTAAGATCTTTCCTGGTAAGCCAGCTCGTGGTACTAAACAGAGTATTAGAAATTGCTTAGATCAATATGTAAGAGCTAGCCAATAAGAGGCTGGAACTAATGGGCCAGGCAGTGTTTAAAAGAATACAGTTTCCATGTAATTATTTCGGGTATAAAGCTAGCCGTGCGGGCGGTCGGGTGCCAGGAACGTAGCCCGCCGCTCCCCACTACAGAGGAGGGAATAGCATGTCTCTGCCCCCTTTCACTGCAAAAAATCCTCACATGGAGAAATACTTTGCCTCATTTGTGAATGGGTAGTGGAGGAGTCAGTTTGGGGAAAGCTACATGGTGGAGGTTGCATAATGGGGAGCAAGTCACTTGTAGAAACACTCCCTGGATCCTGCAAAAGGGCTTTAGACTTCCATGCTCACAAACAGTTCCCAGACAACCCCCTGCCTATCAAAACAGTCACCCTCCAAGGGACAGCCTTTTCTCTAACTACACATGGTTTGTCCTATGTGGGCCTTTCTTGCATTTCCTTGGTGATCTTGAAAGATAACAAAACATAGTTTCCTCAGGACAAGGCATCAGTGGAAGATGGAGCATAGCTGAACCATTGATCTAACATGGAGGAGACCATGTTAGAAATGGCAACAGCTGAGCTGGAGATATGGCTCAGTAGTTGAGGCCCTGCTGCTGTTGTAGAGGACCTGGATTCGATTCCCACCACCCACATCATGGCTCATACCTGAGTATAACTCCAGTTCCAAGAGATCTAGCTGACCCACTCTTTGACCTCTCTGGGCACCAGGCACCCACATGGTGCACAGATGTGTGAAAAACAACCCTGCACATGGAATAAAAATAATTAAAAACAAATTGCAGCACCAGTTATCAGAGACTAGGGAAACAATGTTGTGGACTTCAGAAACAACAGGGAATTGGACATCATGGGGGATCCTCAAAATACTTTATTTTCTGTGTAAATGGAGACCAGGACTCACAGTTCCTCCTGGAGTGGGCTCAGCCTTGCAGAAATGGGGAAATTATTGTCTCCACTTGTTCAAGGGAGAGCAGCACTCTGGGGGTGCTTGTTCTTCTGTAGGCTCACCCTTTTCCATTCTGCCACGTCAGGCTTTCTCGTGTTCTTTTGCATCTAGGTGGAAATAAGTCTGGATATATCTGTTGAGCTCTGTACCAATATTGTTCATACACCTCTTCCAAAAAAAGAGAAAAGTTAATTTAGGTGGGATAACCTTGGCATTTGGAGATTGGGGGAGGGGAAGAGGTCATTTACAATGTAGGCATGGAAATGGACCACATCCTTAGGACTTTTCATGGGACAGCCGAGCTTGCTGAGGTGCCTATTAGGACTGTGGACTATAGACAATGAATTCTCCATGGCTATATTTGAGAAAAACTGACTGTAAGAAGTACAAAATGTACACCATCCACTATGCAGCCTTCGCCACTGACAATGAGCTGTGAGGCTGCAGATGCAAAGGAAACCTTTTGGCATCCCAAAGACAGGGTTTAGATTGACATCCTCATATCCACACCCAAAAGCCCTATTCTAGAGAAAAACAGACCATTCCCACAACACCCACCCCACTTCAACCTCAGATTCCCATAGCACCATCACCCCCAACCCCCCAGGAGATACCTCTCCTTGTTTCCTTCACAGGAATGAACCAATGAGGGGCTTTAGATCCAGTGCTCTCTGGACCCTACATATCTCATTGGAGGCCCCAAGATTGCTGCTACTAGATTCCATGGGGTTTGTGTCTAGAGACAAGAAGTTTCTAAAGGGGCACCAGCACATAAAGGAAATGTGACCAGCAGCCTGCAAGGGTCAAAGTACTCACAGGGCAGCTACTAGGCTCCTGATATCCACTGGAAGCTATCCTAAGAAAGGAAATGTGGGTCCTTCAAAAGTCATGCTGTATATACAGGCCATCAACTTTGGGTAGAACTACACTTTCATCAGATCCCTCTCTATTCATGAAAACCTCTGTAGCCCAACCAGATTGGATTGGTGCTGTGGTCTGGCCACCAAGGCTTATGCTGGCTCTGCTAAGACATAGTTCTCTCTCACTTCTGTCAACAGTGGTCCACAACACCAACAGAAAGCTTTACAGCTGCCCACACACAAGCCTTTATCTTTTCCAACTTATGGAACCTCACTGTAATCCTACCACTGCCCTCATAACACACTGGCTCTCCCAGGCCTCAGGAGACAACCTCTGCTTTGTGCCCTTGCCTCAGGGGACACTCTCTGTTCTGGTGAACGGGCACTTGCTCCTCTCCTGCCGCTAGTTGGAAAGGAGGGGTCAAGGACCCAGAGTGTGCAGGAAATGAGCTGCATGTGAGCCAGAGTCCAGAGCACGGACCATAGCTGCTGCTAGTGGGCCTACCCTCTGGCAAACCCCAGAGTCAAGAGTGTCTAGTCCCAGTTGATCCTCATTTATCTCCTCTCTCGGCCACAACTCGAGAGTGTGTCTCCTGCACACGTGTTCTTGCCCTCTCACCAGCCCTCCAGTATCCTCTAATTCTAGCCTTCCAGTTCCAGGGAAGCAGGGAGTCCACCAGGTGTCCACAACATCCCGACAGGGGGTCACCGGCAGTTTTTACATCTCTAGTGCTGCCTCTCTTGGGGGCAGCTACCTGATACCAATGAAGCCTGCTGCCTCCCAGATGCTCCCTTCCCACGGACCCATGCCTGTCCTCTGGGCTCCCTGACCACCCCGGTCAAGCCTGCCTGCCGCATCTACCTCAGTTATTTACACTGAGAGCCCCAACTAGAGTCTCAGATGTGGGGCAGAGCCTGAGTCTGCTGCCTTGCTCTTCCAGTGCCCAACACAGTGCCTCACATAACGGTCACTAGACACGGGTTAAATAAATGAGTCCATGAGCAAGGTGTCTAATTCAATTTTATTTTCCCCTATATTCCAGAGCTCTAGGTGAATACAAGTAAACATTAGCTGGTTCTGCTGTGCCAGGTGTTGGCCACATTTGTGTTTTACCTCTGAATATCTGGAGGGGGAATCACGGCGCTACGACTTCCGTCAGCATCTCAAGGAGCTACTGACTCGACCCCAGGATGTTTCAGACATAAAATGACAGTGTCACAATTGTTTTGTATAAACAAAGAAATCTCCCATAAATAAGGAACAAAGAAACCCTGGATGTATGCCAAGCATAACCGTGGATGCTCATACTTAATCATACGTCTAGAAACGCAAGGCTTTGGGAAATGTTTTACTATGCCTTTGCTTCCACTCTGATCTGACATGTACATATCGAGGCACTTTTGACTTATGGCTGCGGGGATGGAACCCACAGCCTTGCCCATTTGAGGAAAGTCTTCTACCACTCAGCCACATCCTCAGCCTTCATCACTTAGTTCTCATCCCTTGAGGCCTCGCAACTGTTTCTCAATGAGAAAGAGGGTAGCTACAGAGAAAGCACAACCTTGCCATGTGCAGACTAGGCGCTAAGTCACCAGGAAGCACAGCCCTGGAGCAGAATGCTATGTGTCCTTCCTCACCCTGCTCTAGCCCTGCACTTCCTAATCAGAACCACAGGGCCTACTGCTCCAGCACCCCTTTGACTACTCACAACAAAAGCAAGGAAGCCTCAGCCATCCCTGGTGGTAGCAGAAGCCCAGACTCCGGCCTGAGATGGTGACTGCCCCCTGCACTGTCCATCACTCCCGCATGGCTCTAGCCCTGGCCCTGGCACTTGCCCTGGCACTGGTGCTGATGCTTGCTTGCTTCAGCCACGGCAGGGGCCCTGGAACTGGAACTCGCACTAACTCTCGCACCTGTCACATCATCACCAGCAGCTGCTTCTCGGCCACCGCACTGTGAGCACTGGGCACTTCCTCCTCTTCTTTCAAGGCCTCATTTACTGCCACAGCCAAGGCTCTGGGCCGGGTGTCATTCACTTGGGCCACAAACTCCAGGCCTTCCATCTGTCTTGTTTCCTTGGAGGGCCCCACAAGAATACTGAGAGACAGCACTGGACTGCTGGAGGGCACCTACTCGTGTACCACAAACTTGTGCTGCACACAAGCTCTGGCCATTCCCTTTGGTGACGGCTCCCCAAGGACGGGATGCTTTTTAGGCGAGCATACCTCCAGCACCCTCCACACCTCCCCGAACACCTCCTCTGGGACACAGCTGGCCTGCACGAAGATCAAGTCCGGGATACTCAGCAGAAAGCCCAGTCTTTGGCTTGCTTGCCCTGGTCTGGTGTCAGGCCCCCAAGGCAGGGCAGGCTGGATTTTTTTTTCCTGTTAGGGACATAGGCGTGCTCTGGAGGGCCAAGTTCCTTCACCTAGACCCAAAGACTAACTCGGGGAGGTCAGAGGTTCTCTTGAAAATCTCGGGGAAGAAGCTCCTGCACCTTTAGGATGACACACTTCAGCATGTCTGCCCTTTTGATCCATACAGTCTTCGCGTTCTTAGCCAGCAGGTACTGCGCCAGCAGCTCAGCTACTTTCTAGCTCCCAGGGCTCTGGGCATGCGCGCCAGGGGTGGTGGGGCCCGCGGGGTGCTCGGCGGGGGATCCCCTAGGGGCTTGGGGGGTCCACAAAGGAGCTCGCAGAAGCACCTGGGCGGGGGAGGGGGGCTACGTGCCTCAGAAGAAATGCTCTTGGGGCTCCGGGCAGCACTTAGCGTCCCCGCTGCCGGCTCCCCCGCGGGGTTTCCTGGGCAAGGAGGAGATTAGGAGGCCAGGGGCCCTCTGAGACCCGCAGGCCCTGGGTGCCACCTCTACCGCGGACGTTCTCACCTGCGGCTTTGGCTGGCCCGGGAAGCAGGAACTCGGGGAGGAGATGCGCGTCCACGGGCATTCGGCGGCCGGCCCGAGCGCTGGCTGCGAGGCCGCGAGGACCGTGACGTCGCCGCGGACGCTGCCGCGGCCGCCGAGGACACCCGCAGCCCCTGGGTCTGGAGTCCCAGGCTGCGGCCCTCACACCCCGAGGACCAGGAAGCGGGCAGGGGAGGGGGCGCAGCCTCCGCCGCGACCTGTGGGAACGCGCTGGCGCCGCCCCGCAGCGCCTCTGCCGGCCGGGGACGGTACTGCAGCCCCGGGCCGGAAGGGTGCGGGGGCGCTGCTCCCAGAGGTGGGGGCCGCTGAGGCCAGCCTTTCTAGAGACCAGAAGCCTCGGGACCACACGCAAAGCAAGCCTGCCTTCCTCCCTATTGGCTGTTACTGGGAAGAATCGGTCCTTTGGGATCACCTGTGTCTCCCTCCCCCTGCTCCTTGAGGAGCCAGCTCCCTAGGAGACAGATGGCTCTGCCCCCGAGTGGAGGGAGGCCTTTCTCCAGCAACAGGCCCTCCTGCTTCCTCTAGGCGTGCTCCACTTGGGAGGGCTGCGGTGGTCGCATGCCCTTTCGGTATGTGGCCTCTCCACTACACAGTCCAGAGAGACATTAAGTATAATCTAACTTTCCAGAGCCCATGGCATCTTTGTTTACTTAGTCCTCTGCCTCCCACCTCACTGGACCCCTTTGTTCCCCCACACAGTACTTTCTTTCCTCAGGCCTGTCATCTGACATTCAGGAGCCTTCAATAAATCCTGAGCACAGAGGTCAGCTCTCAGGCAGCCCACAGGGAACCAGAAGATTTCTCCACCCCAGCCATTGTCTCTTTTTGTTGCAGCGTGTCCAATAGGTTAGAATTCCGTTTTCAGCCTACTCTTTCTAGACAGTAAGCTATCAGCCTCTTTTTCTTAATGTCTACAACTGGCTCTGTATCCCATGAAATGGTCCCTGAATTTCCACGTGATGCCGACGCTTCTGCTTTTCAGATTTCTCCCGCTGCTGGCATTTTATTGCTGCTCCTCCTGTTATGGAGACTTGAGCATGTTTTATCGTCTGAGTAAAATAATTTCCCCTCATTATTCTGTTTTCAAATCTTTTGAAAAATCTTGTCCTCTATATGAATATCATGGTCAAAATTTGCTAATATCAAGACGTCCATGGCTTGAATTGCACTAGGATAGCCGGGTATGTAGAGCTCAGCACCAAGGACAGTTAGCATCTGGAAAATGTGGAGATTATCAACCACAAAAACGTACGTCCTGCCATTGATTCTGGCTTCTATTCAGGGTACTTCAGTTTTCTTTATAAGTTGCCTTGAGTACCTATTGCATTTTTCCGATGTTTGTTAATGCCCCTTTTTTGTTTTACTGTTGCTCTGAGTTGGATATTTCCCCACTGTGTATTCTAATTATTTTTGACATGTCAGAAGCCCGGTTGTCTCCTATCTTTAACTGATCTGCTATGAAGCCATATGAATAACAACTGCCCTTACCTGGAATTCGCTCTCAGTGGGTGTTCATTGCATGCTGCAGTTCCTTTACCGCTTTCCTCTTTCTAGTCACTCTGACTAGGACGGCGATACTTTGTTGTCTAATGTTCCTCCTATGAAATTTCTGCTGTTGTCTTTAACCAGAGGGAGTCTAGTGCTTTTGAACTAAATGCAGTAGGTTGTGGGTTCCTGATGTCCCTAGAGTTCATTTCCTATCTATCGTTTGTCCTGGTCCAAATCAGTTTTCCTTTGTCCGGCCTGGTGGCAGAGGAGCTGGTAACGGTTACCCTTTCTCCTGTGCCAGCTAAGCAAGCGCTAGGTGCTGTAGGTGTCAAACACTGGAGTGGTCCGGCAAGTGCCAGCAGGGACGTGCTTCCCTTCCATTCCAGCATCCAGGTTAGGGTGTTCACTGTGGGGAGGTCAGAGGTCAGCACAGATAAACTCCAGCTGCCCCTCAGGGCTTGCTCGCCTTCCCATGGTTGCCTGTCTTAGGGTTTCTATTGCCGTGAAAGACACCATGACCAAGGCAACTCTTCTAAGGAAAACGTTTGATTGGGGCTGGCTTACAGTTTCAGAGGTTTAGTTCATTATCATCATGGCAGGACATGGTGGGGCATGCAGGTGGACATGGTGCTCTGAGAAGGCGCTGAGAATTCTACATCTTGATCTACAGCAGCAGAAGGAGGCTACATCACTGGGTGTAGCTTCAGCATATGAGACCTCAAAGCCCACCCCCACACTGACACACTTCCTCCAACAAGGCCACTCCTGCTCCAACAAGGCAACACCTCCTAATAGTGCCATTTCCTATAGGCCAAACATTCAAACACACGAGTCTATGGGGGCCATACCTAATCAAACCACCACACTGCCCCTGGGGGACTCACCCCTCCATGGACCACCACGCTCCCCAACTCTGCAATGGAGGTCTCTTCTATAGAGTCACACAGACCCTTATTCTCTGGCAAGTTTCTCCATCCCGGGATGAAAAGATCTTTTCACATCCATGCTGTCTCCAAGAGGTCTGATTGCAGCCAGGGAGGGAGGGAGTGCCTTCTCTTACTCCCTCGACCTCTGTCCTTTCTCATCCTACAGGTAGGAACTACTCTTTTGTAGCCATAACTTTTGAGCTCTTAAAGGTGCTTTTTCACTCTCTTGACTGCTCAGGCAATCTTATACTCCACATAACAGCATGGTCTCTGCCTCCAGATCGGACCCTCACCTGCAAGATAGTCATGAACAGAAAAATTTTCCACTAAACAAAACCCTGTGGAGTTTTATTTGGACATGCATTTTAAATCCCACTCAAAGGTATTTCATTATCAATGATTCACATCGTTTCTCTTTGGGTGGCTTTTGACTGTTAAAAGCAAGAAAGAAAAGAAGAAGAAAGCAAGCCAAGGGAACATGCTGGAACCTCTGACTGTGCACTCATTAAAATTCTGCCAGCAGTACACAGTCTTCTCTGCTTTGGTCACTAAGCACAGGCAGTTGGACACTTGACGGGTTTCACCTATGTTCTGGACTGGAGCCCAGGCGCCTCCACTGAGAAACTGTGCCTTCTCGTTACTTCACCCCTGATAAAATCAACCATCAGCCCAGCGAGATGTCTGCCACTTACCTCTGTCCACAACCAGATGAGACTGTGTTCTGCAGTCCAAGAACAGGCAAAAAGCCAAGGCCAATGCACTTGCAATTGCAGAAGAGCCACCATACAACAACCCACACTGCCAGCAGCCTGCTGCTAGCCATGCTCATAGGGAAGGGATGGAGTCCCAGGTCTGTCTTGCTCTGTGCATCACTCTATATGCTGTTGCTGAGACTTAGGCACTCCAGCCCACACCATTGCCACATACAGCTCATGTTCGCATGCTCTAGAAATTCAAGAGGCAAAAACAACAACAACCAAAAGAAAAACATGTCACCAATCTGTCCTCAGTCAGGAATTGAAGTAGTGACAACTATTTTTTAAGTGGTTCAACCTAGGGAAACATTCAGGTGGAAACAGAGACAGGTGCGACCCAACATATTGGCCATCAAATGTGATAGAAGACTGGAAATGAGTTCATGACATTTACTGATGTTTTCAGGGAATAAGCACTCACCAGAGGTGTTCACATGCAGATGCGCATCCTGGCTCTGGTTGCCAGAAAAAAATACAGGGTGTCCAGGCAGGTTTGAATCTCAGAGCAGCAGCAAAGGCTGTTTAGTGTGTGCTTTTTCTGTATGGAGAGGAAGACTTGTAGGAGGCAATTTCAAAATCCAGAATAAGTATTATTTAGGTGAAAATCAGTGAGCTAGATGATCTGTACTGTGTTTGCCCAGTCTACAACAGTAATCCCAGAGAAACAGTCCCATAACTGGTGATGTGAAGGAGAATTGCTATTGCTGTGTTATGTGGGATAACTGGGAAAGTGAAAATAACTAGTAAAATAAAATATTCATGAGAAGAATGTTTTAACCATTTCCATTGTGCTTAAATACCACATGCCAATTAAAAGATCTAGGCATATATATTGAGAGAGCTGAATATATATATATATATATATATATATATATATATATATATAGACATGAAAAATATATTATTTGGTTACAAATGTGGAGTGTTGATCATGGTGGCAGACATCTGTACTCAACAAATTAGAGGGACTTGCAAGAGAATCAGAAGTAGTACAAAGCCAGAATCTTTTCCATAATGATTTCCAGGCTAGCCTGGGCTAGTTGTGATCCTGTCTCAAAGACAATTTCCTGGAGCAATTTTATGTCGCTTAGTAACAAAAAAGAGCAAGCATCACATGACAAACTGTTGTGTGTGAAAGTACATTAGTTAGTGTAAGTGCATAAAGGTCAGGCTAAAGGGATTTCTTCGGTGAGCATTGAAGTATGCACTGATATTTTTGAGCCTAAGTATAAATATTATCTAAACTTACCAAATTACATGTCTACATTGCTTTAGGTCTGGGATCTGGGATTTGTGAAGATTGTTGATATATTTATCGCGATGCAACACAATCAATCCTAGTCTAGGTATTCTACCTTTGGGGAATGGGACTAGGTCTGACATGGGGAACTCACTGTGTAGACCAGGCTGGCCTCTACTTACTGAGATTATCTACCACTGCCTACCATGCTGGGGTTGCAGGCATGTACACAAACACCCCGCTTCAATTAGTGTATCTCTAGATAATTTGTATTCATGCATGTTTCCCTCGTTTCTTTTCTCTTCCACCATGACATAACAACAGGTTTACGCACATTGCTCTCCCATCTACTAGAAAATCTTCCATTGATATGTTATCCACCTTTTCTTCAGGGAAGCTTGAAATATTGAGGATTGTTAACCGATGCATTGTCCAGTGGTGATGGCATAGTACGGGTCTTATAAGCCCTAACATAAAATGATCATGATGAATAGAATTCTAAATCTCTTAAATTCAACAATTAAAAGGGAGTCTTTGCATTTTAGGAACACATGATTTCCAGGTGCAAAGTCTTAAATTCAACTAACACCATCAAAACAGAAACAAAATCAAGAAAGAGGGAGAGATTGAGGATTTGAGCAGAAATATAAAGTCAAAAATAAAGCTTGCAGACAGACCTGTGTGAGGTTAGTTTTGTGCTGAGATAATTCAAATTGAAGCGTCAGTTACGTACTGTAAAACGCACAAGTGCAGGTGGAAAGTCTACAGGTAGCTGATTATTGCAAAATGCACTGGACCTTGTAGCTAAAGCACAGATCAGAATAGAGATAACTTAAATCACTCCCAGAATTCCCCCATGTTCCTTTCTAATCAGTACCCACTGCCTTCCCCAGGCATAGCTACCTTTCTTCTTTGTATCAGCATAGATTAATTTTGCCCATTCTGTACCCATTTACTTATTAAACCATTAGATGTTCTTTTACCTGACTTCTTTTTCTCAGTATAATGATTTTAAGATTTGTCAGCATCATGCAGATCCATAATACTTCCCTGTTTCTAACGCTATCCAACTTGCAGATGAATATATCCTACCCCTACTGCAGAGGGGATATCCTGGCCAGCTGCCAGCTCTGTGATTCCCTGTCCTTAGAAGATGTGTATGAAAATCAAGATAATTCACACACTTCATCTAGCACTAGGTTACATGATGTGAATATTTACTGCTCACCCAGGCACACTCAACATGAGGTTAGCCCCTGAAAAAGACAAGAGTATGGCAAATGCTGGGAAACATTCGAGACAGGAAAAGCCCGGGAGGTTTTTGAATAGTGCTGAAGGAGCTATCTGTCTCTTGCAGCACATTACAATCATGGAGAAAGGAGCAGGGAAATCTGGGTTGGCAGATTGTGGGTGAAGCTGCTAAGAGAGAGTTTAGCAAGGTGAGATATGGGACATGAGTTGTCAGAGGCAGGGCAAATGAATCAGTTACTGTTCAAATATTGTATTGCTCAGATTCCTTTCACATGTGGGGAAGAGGAATATGTTACGGCATGTAAGCATGAGAAACCAAACAGCCATGTGCAATTATGTGGTTCCTGATCCATATTCATGGCAAAGAAGGTGGCATGATCACCAGAGCAGATAAGAGGTCTGACATTAGGAGATGTAGCTACAGTGATGTGTACGTGTTGGTTAGCACAGGGCTATCCCTAAGCAGTAGCTTCTCCACTGGAGGTCCAAGGGACAAGATGGAGCCCTAATGTTAATGGGGTTTGTATTCCTAAGGTGGGAGTATGCATGTAAACCATGTGAGGAGTGCTTTACTACTTGTGATGTGGAGAACAAGGGAGAAGACAACTGTGACCCAGGAGCCTGGAATATGGGTGTTGTCTGAGTCATAGTCATCCTTTGGGATTTAAGTGTTGGCTGGCTGTGCCAATGGGCTTTGAAGATTAGTCCAGCTCTTGGGTCAGATCCAGGAGTCAGTCATGAAAACTAATATGAAGATGGGTCAGAGGAGGACTACAAACACAGGACCACATTATGTCTTGTCCTGATAGTACAACGCGCCTTGTGTGTGATAGTGTAGAGGAATAGCTGTACACTGCAGATAAAGATACTGTGGTATTGTATAGGTGGGCTAGCAATTAGCCACAAAAACCAGACCCTAGATATTTATGTGCCCATAAGTCAGTGGGTAACACCAAGCCAGTGCTAGCTACAAGCCCCACAGGAATGTTTTCAAAATTTTAGAGAGTTCTCTGCGTGTTCAGTGTCTACCTGTAGTGATAGGTGCCTTCTATGTTCTTGGGCTCACAGGCAGCCCAGATTTAGGATTGAGGGTGGTAAATAAATAGCATCAGTTATGCTATTATAAAATATTAACATCAGGGCCACCTTGGGGTCTTTCTACCTTTCTGCAAAGTGTGCATGATGCTAGACATTGGCCTATATACAATATACAATATATATAAAAAATATATACTTCCTGGCAGAAAGGACTTGATAACAGATAACCTTTAAGCCCATCATAACTGGTGAAAGTTTTAGAATAGTAATACCTGCTTCTGGAAAAATACTGCCAGATGAGATGTTCTCTGTTCCAAGTAGGGTCCTGTAGTTCCAGTCCCCTATGTGTACTGGGTACAGGTGTTATTCCTTTGTGGATCAGGCTAGCACTGAAACAGAATACAAACTGGAATAGTCAGATTTGAGGATGGTGGGGCACCAGTGAGACTCCATGGCATGGAGCCCCTAAATGTCTCCACTGGAGGTTCAAATTTTGGGAATCTAAGAAATCCCACTGAGGTTCATTTGGCTTGCCCAGTATTTAGCAGGGTCTCCTTTATTTACCAAGACTTACTTTGTGGGTCAGGACATGGGTGCCAGATGTTATGAATGCCACTTTCAGGGGCCTCTGGTCATCACAAAGCTCCACAGAGTCATGGTGATGATGGTGTACACTAGAGTGGTCTGTTACTTCTGTGTTTCAGTTTACAACTACCTTAGAGTAGCGTATTACCCGAGGAAGGATTTCCTCTGACTCACAGTTTCAAAAGGGTCAGTTGATCATGGACGGCTGTGTTTCTAGGTCCATGATAAAGCACAGGATTGTGACAGCAGGATTAGGAGGCAGAGGAAACAATACCTAGGGCAGACAGGAAGTAGTGACAATATGAGAAAAAGGGGACCAAGGATCATGTGGTGCAGGAGGTTCTTCTGTTCATGTGTTGTTTTTATTGGCTAATGAATAAAGGAACTGACTTAGCCTAGTTGATAGAGCAGAACTTAGGTTGGCGGAGAAAACACAACTGAATGCTGGGAGGAAGGAAAGCAGAGACAGGAGAAGCCATGGATCCTCCATTTCAGACAGACACCGGTTAGAATCTTCCCAGTAAGCCACAGCCATGTGGCAATACATAGATTAATAGAAATGGGCTAAATCAAGATGTCAGAGTTAGTCAATAAGAAGTTAGAGCTAATGGGCAAGGCAGTATTTAAATTAATACAGTTTCTGTGTGGTTATTTTGGGTATAAGTTAGCCAGGCAGAAGGAACAAACAAGGGCCTGTTGCGGGAGGTCCTTCCGCTCCTCCAGCCAATAGCCACTGAGATACCAGCCCATTGGGGCATGGTCTCTCTCTCTTTAAAAAAGTGGCCACTTCCCTTCTCGCTCTCTCTTACTTCCTGCTCCACTTCCGGCTGTTGTCTGGAATGGTGATCTGTAAGTTTTTTCCCCTTTAAATAAATAACCATTCTTAATCATAATTCTAAACTGGTGTGGGATTGTTTTTGACTTACGCCTTCGCCTTCATCTGGCGCTTAACATTTGGTTTTAGGACCCCGCCTTCCCCTGCTCGGCTGCCTGCCACCAGTTTGGTTGGCACGATCTCTCCCTCCCTCAGCCGCGGCCTGTGCCTTGCAGCCTGTGGCTTGTGCGTGGAGCCAGCAGTTTAATATAAATTATCACACAGTGGCTTTTCTTGCTGCAGTTCTTTATATTTTCCCTATGGACACCTCAGATTGACTTCAAGTCTTCACGTACCCTATCGTTTGCTTCCCCACGTGGATTTAAACTCCACAGGCCCACGTAGTCTCTGCCCGCATGGTTTGCTCTTTTCTGAGTCGTTTTCAAATCTCCCTTGTAAGCTCAGCTCTTACCAGAGCACGCGGTTGCCAGTTGCCAAAAGCTGCAACCCCTTTGGGCGACTCTGTCACGTGGAGGCATACACAGCTTCCGGGTTACTCTTCTCTACCCCTGGATTCTGGGTTTATGGTTCCGTGTATGGAATTGATTCAATTACATTTACTTTGTTGAGCAATTTGCATTTCCCAGTTTTTAACAAATACTAGGTGGACACTGAAACAGGACCCCATTTTCCTCGTGACTTGGCAACAGCGCCACCTGCTGGATAGTAGGTAATATGGCGATTTTCGTTTCCAACACAAATTTTACTGTTTTGTTTGCTAATACAATAGGTCATATCATGCAAGGTTTATATGACTATGGGGATAACTTAAATTACTGGTTACTAGGTTTCAGTATTCTTTTGAATATTCTCTCATTTAAGAAGAATATGGCACTCCTAAGAACCATACAATCTTTACTAGAAACTCATGCAGGTCAGGAGATTCAGGATTCAAAAGAGACAATAATAAAAAGACTTGAAATGATTGAAGAAACTACTGGAGCTGGTGAACAGAGTAAGAAGGCACAAGGACAGGATACAATGACAACACCAGCTATTAGAACTGGCTTACCCAGGGTTTTAGCGACATACCCTGTAATTTATTCTGACAAAGCGTCAACTTCTAAAGGCTCAAAGGGAGTCAGAGAAGCTAGATGGACGCCAATAGCAATGAATGATCTAAAAGAAATTAAGCAAGCTATTGTTAATTTTTGCTTGCATAATGCATATGTTAAGGAAATGATAAGGACTTGGGCTTCTAATGCTAGAGCTACCCCCCATGATTTCCATCAGTTAGTGTCTGCAGTTTTAGATAATGGACCTTCCTTGATGTTTGGAATCTATATCAGAGAAGAATCCAAGCATATGGAACAGCAAGGAAGAGCAAAAGGTGTGGAGGTTTCCCAAGATCAAATTCTTGGTACAGGAGAATATGCTGATCCACAGGTCCAAGCTCTTTATGAAGATGAAGTATTGTGTCTATGTCACCAAGCAGCTTTAAATGCTTGGAATAGGATACAAGATCCAACAAAAAGGGTTGAATCATATACCAGAATTAGGCAGGGACAGAGAGAACCCTTTATTGACTTTCTGCAAAGATTAATTAAGGCTCTGGACATAGGGGTAAGAGACCCAGAATCTAGACGAATACTTCTTGAATCTCTAGCTTTTGAGAATGCAAAAACATAATTGGGCTTTTAAAGTCTAGATCAGCACCTATGGATGAATGGATTCAGCATACGATGAATGTTGAGACGTTTAGTTATAATGATGAATCTTGGGTAGGAGAAGCGATTTCCAAAGCAATGAGGAGACATCAAACTGCCAGGTGTTTTAATTGTGGTAAATTAGGACATTTGCAAAGGGATTGCAGGCAAAGAATTTCTAGGAATAATATCTCTTCTGGGAATGACAAAAATAGGAGACCTCAACCTTCAGGTATATGTAGGAGATGCGGTAAAGGCCGACATTGGTCCAACAAATGCAGGTCAACAACAGACAAACAAGGCAACCTGATACTGTCGGGAAACTCCTTGAGGGGCCTCTTGCAGGCCCCCAAGCCAACAGTGGCCCAGTCATTCCCAGTCACAGTGGAGAACATGCCTCACCAAGAAAATTAAAAGCTCCAATTTCTGCTGTAAAAAGTAATACTGTTCTAAATGATGAATTACACGTGGAGGATGAGTCAAAAAACCCAATAGGACAGAGTAAACATATATTTTGGCAGACTTCTATTAACGATCAAAGACCAAAGCTAAGAGTCTGTATAAATGGCACTTTTATTGAAGGCTTATTAGACACAGGTGCGGATGTAAGTATCATTACCCCAGAGTCTTGGCATCCGAATTGGCCTCTTCAAGAGGTAGATGTTCAGTTTCTGGGAATTGGAACCCTATCTCGTGTAAAACAAAGCACAAGATGGGTTGAATGCATAGGGCCCAAAGGGCAAATAGGAAGACTAAGGCCATATATAGCCAATATTGCAATAAATTTATGGGGCCGAGACCTGCTACAGCAATGGAATACCCAGATTAACTTTCCTGTAGTTCCAGGAACTCATAATTCTGGGAAAGATATGATTAGGTATTATAGAAAAAGGTCACCAGCCATTCAGGCTGTACAAGATCATACAGCAAATACCAAACTTTTAGAGGTACCAACAGCCCTACCTTTAAAATGTCTAACTGAGAAGCCAATATGGATCAAACAGTGGCCTCTAGCTGAAGATAAATTACAGGCATTGGAACAGCTGGTGCAAGAGCAACTAGATGCTCACCATATTGAAGAATCAACCAGCCCTTGGAATTCTCCTGTGTTTGTTGTAATAAAGAAAACTGGCAAATGGAGAATGGTGACAGATTTAAGAGCTGTCAACAAGGTAATTCAACCTATGGGCCCACTACAATCTGGAATTCCTTTGCCTTCTCTGTTACCAAAAGGATGGCCTCTTATAGTTATTGATTTGAAAGATTGTTTTTTCACTATACCGTTACAAGAAAAGGATAGAGAAAAATATGCCTTCACAGTGCCTACTTATAATAATTCTCGGCCTAATAGGAGATATCAATGGACTATCCTCCCACAGGGTATGCTCAATAGTCCTACATTGTGCCAATATTTTGTAAGTAAACCAATGGAAATAATTCGTAAACAATTCCCCAAGTCCATAATTTATCATTACATGGATGACATCTTGTTATCTGATTCAAATAAAGATACTTTAGAAAGGATGTTTGAAGAAGTAAAGAAAGTCTTGCCTAGGTGGGGATTACAAATTGCCCCTGAAAAGATTCAAAGAGGACACTCTATTAATTACCTAGGTTACAGTATAGGGTTAGAGAAAATTAAAATGCAAAAGGCACAAATTAGGAGAGACTGGTTAAAGACTCTTAATGACTTCCAAAGATTGTTAGGAGACATTTCCAGTCTACGACCAGCTGTTGGGATAACACCTGATCTAATAGTTTATTAAAACAAAACATTAGATGGTGATAAAGATTTGAATAGTCCAAGACACTGACAGCTGAAGCAGAAAAGGAACTGACAATGATTGAGGAAAAATTACAGGAGACACATGTGGATAGGGTGAACCGAAATCTTAGCTGTATCCTAGTCATATTGCCTTCCAGAATTTCTCCTACAGGGATTCTAATGCAGATGGAAGATATTATTTTAGAGTGGATATTTATACCTAATAAACCAAGTAAAAAATTAAAAACTTATGTGGAAAAAGTCTCTGAATTAATTATAAAAGGAAAGATGAGACTTCGTCAACTAGCAGGTGTAGACCCAGAAGAAATTATAGTACCTTTTACTACTGCAGAAATAAAAAAGTTATGGGAAGACAATGAACCATGGCAAAGAGCTTGTGCTAATTTTTTGGGAGAAATTAATAGCAACTATCCCAAAAGTGGTAGACTTAACCTCATAAAGAGAACTTCTTGGATTCTTCCTAGGATTGTACGTGATGCTCCAATAACTGGAGCCCGTACGTTCTATACTGATGCAAATAAATCAGGGAAAGCAGGTTACAAGTCAGATGAATTGAGTAAGGTGGAACAAAGCCCTTATAATTCTGTCCAGAAGGCAGAATTATATGCCATTCTTATGGTGCTAAGGGATTTTAAAGAACCTCTTAATATAGTTACAGATTCACAATATGCAGAAAGAGTTATCTTGCATATTGAAACCGCTGAATTAATACCAGATGACACAGAGTTGACTTCATTGTTTATCCAGGTACAAGACATAATCAGGAACAGGCTTTGTCCGATGTACATAACACACATCCGGTCCCATACAGGTCTGCCTGGTCCTCTGCACAAGGTAATGCTGAGATTGATCAATTATTGATTGGAAGCATGTTGCAGGCCTCAGAATTTCATAAGAAGCATCTTGTCAATAGTAAATGCCTAAAGAAAGAATTTTCCATTACATGGAAACAAGCTAAGGACATTATAAAGAGATGTCCTACTTGTTCTTTCTATAATCAAACACCATTGCCTGCAGGGAGTAACCCAAAGGGTACTAAGAGAAATGAAATCTGGCAGATGGACGTGTTCCACTTTATGGAATTTGGTAAATTAAAATATGTACACCACACCATAGACACATATTCAGGTTTTCAATGGGCTACTGCCCTGAGCTCAGAAAAGGCTGATTCACTAATCACACATTTATTGGAAGTTATGGCCATCATGGGTATACCTGCACAAATAAAGACAGATAAGATAATGGTCCAGCATATGTATCTAAGAAAATGAAACGCTTTTCTGATTATTATAATATAAAACACATTACAGGTATACCAAATAATCTTACAGGTCAGGCAGTTATAGAAAGATCAAATCGTACTATAAAGGATATGCTGAACAAACAGAAAGGGACCGAAAATACCCCCAGAAATAGATTACATAATGCTTTATTAACCTTGAATTTTCTTAACGCTAATGAGAAAGGAACGACAGCAGCAGAAAGACATTGGATAATGGAAAAGTCTGCTGAACTAAATCAACCGTTTTATTTCAAAGATGTGCTGACCTCTCAATGGAAGTCAGGAGATGTGCTACGTTGGGGAAGGGGTTTTGCTCTTGTTTCCACAGGAGAAGAAAAATTGTGGATACCATCAAAATTAATAAAGTTTCGATTTGAAGAGGAGAAACCTCTTGGAAAGGAGAAATGACAACTCATCCACAATGATGATATTCATATAGGTGGTAGGAAAAACATATAGAATGGGGGCAGGGTTTTGTTCTTATCTCCACAGGAAAACACTCATCTTTGAAAAATTCAAGGGACCCTGGATGTTTGGATACTGACAGATGGAAAAATACCTGCCCAATAGGAAATATGAAGAAAACTGAATAGGTTGTGTAGGTAAAATATATTAAACCATATTTCTAAATTTATAGAGCTGGTTTTGAAGTTGGACTCTGGCTCAGTCCCTCTCCAATTCCAAGCCTGTTAGTAAGAGAAAAACCCAGAGTTTCTGGAGTTTCTGTCTCATGTCAAGAGCCATGATATGGAACAGAAAGAAATATGAGTTTAGAAAACATCTTTGCTTTTTTTCATATCTATCATACTTTTTATTGAATATATCTATCATGCCTTTCATTGAATATATGTATATATGTATATATATATATATATGATTAATGTTTAAGTTTTTCACAATGAACAATGAGTTTTTCCTGAAGTGACATTTGAAGTTTCCAGAAAGAAGATGGGGCCCCATAACAACAACTCCACCTGGTTGATATGATGTCATGATACTGATAGCGCTACTACAAGACCTGTTTTGGGTACCAGCTGCACAAGACAGTTCCAACTTGGTTAGCTGAAATGGTACACATCTTATACAACATTTTGGCCAGACCTGCACAAAATACTCAGAGACTATTTGCAGTTTTAAAAGACATTGATCTTGAAATTTAACCATCATTTTACTTTCACAGGATCCCCCAGAAAGAATGTTGCCCCCATGACAGCTGGAAGTAATTCTAGAGGACGATGTCCCCTCTCCCAGTAAAGTTTGCCCTTGGGTTTAGGGACATCACTTAGGGGTTGATTATAATTAGTATACGGTTGAGGGTTGGGGGAGGAATTTTATAAGCTCAGGGATCTTTTTGGAAAAAAAAGAAGGATGATGGGATAATAGATTTGTAATTGTGAGTTACTGTTTTTAGACAAATATATTGGTATCGATTCTTGTATATTGATACAAAGTTAAATTATATTGACTATTGTATGCATGCATGTTTCTACTGCTGTTTAAAACATTTTTTATGTATTGACATATATTGTATTGAGATATATATATATATAGTATATATTTACCATATTGCAGTGTACATTTCTACCTCTGATTAAGATGCTTATATATTGTTTGTGTATTGGTATATATTTACCATACTGCAATGTATATTTGTACATTGTTCATATTTGGAGGTCATTGTCCTCATTTGTTTCACAGTCGTTTATTGTCTTAAGTCTTTAAGTTAGATAGATATTGAGAATTATATAGATCAATAGTATTCTAAGTTTGTCATTTATAATTAGACTAATCAGGTTCTTTAGATACATAGAGATTATATTTGGTATAGATAGAAAATCTTCAACCTCTTCAAAGAGCTGTAGAAAATGGCCTTTAATCTAACTCAGAGTTTTGTGGTAGTGAGACACAAGTGCTCCTGGCAACACCGCTCTATTCCCGAGAGAATGTTGAGCACCAAAGACACTCCACTTGGAGCCTTTCTTTTTGGCAGAACTGGCCTTTGGGCAAAGAAATGCCCATACCTCAACCACTGACAGAGATACAGAGCGTGCATCAATGGATAAAACAGGACTATCATATCCTGCCAAGACAGGGTAAGATAGTTTTGAAAAGTTGCTTGCCTTTGAAAATGGTATGTCAGTTATGTTAGGCCTTAGCCAAAGTTGGTTGCTTCAACGCTGCAAACGTGACTTTGAGCTAGTTGTCTCTGTGATTTGTTGCATATTTTGGAAGTTGTTTGATTGCACTTCCTAATTACTCGGGTAACATTATTTCCCTTCTCAGATCTTTGATGGGGTTGAAGACTATATAAATGTAGTTACTTTCCACTCATGACTTGGCCAAGCTATTTATTATACAAGACCTAAGCTAGTTAGAATAGGATATTTGTATTTATTGTATATAATTTTGTAGTAGGTTTAGAACTCTCTTACTTAAACAAAAGGGGGAGGTGTTGCAGGAGGTCCTTCCGCTCTTCCAGCCAATAGCTGCTGAGATACCAGCCCATTGGGGCATGGTCTCTCTCCCTTTAAAAAAGCGGCCACTTCCCTTCTCGCTCTCTCTTACTTCCTGCTCCTCTTCCGGTGACTAGACTCCCTTCCTGATTGTGCAGAGGGCTGTTGTCTGGGATGTGATCTGTAAGTTTTTTCCCCTTTAAATAAATAACCATTCTATTAATCATAATTCTAAACTGGTGTGGGATTGTTTTTGACTTACGCCTTCGCCTTCAAGGGGCCCTCTCCATACAACAGTTGGTGCTTCAACGTGGTCAACTAACTCCATGCAAAACATGAAAGGGCTTAAAAAGGAATTTTAGAAGAAAAAAACTAGAGAAAGTTTAACATAGCAGTTTGCTGTTTGAAGGCATCATGCCTTAGCTCCTTTAAGAAAGATTTTCCTGACTCAGCAGCCATAGCAGGAAAAAATGCCGTGCGGTTTTAAAACACGGCTTCCTGGGCTGTGCCACCAGCATGAACTCCAGCTATGAAGCACTTCAATGGCATTTGTGGGCCTGGATGTTTCTGTGCCTACTAGTTTTGGGAGGAAAGTGGCTGAGACAATGCCTGTGACTCAACACTCCCTGCCTAGGCAGGTAGTGGAATCAGGTCTACAAGGCATGCACAAGCAGGAGAGCATGATGGATTTCTGCCACCATACACAGAGATGTTTCCAGGCTGTGCAGTGCTCGGCATGGCAGATTTGGCTGTAACTCAGATAAAAAGGGTTTATGTGCTGCATGCTCATTCTCAGGGTTGGACTGCTGCTCCAACCTGCCTGGCAGCCCCAGAGCTAGCACTGATGGTGCTTCCACTATTTTAAAATTGGAGAGAGGCAGAGCCAACATCCAGAGCAGCTGCAACCAAGCTGCTTAGCATTTTCAAAGCTCTTCAAGACAGTAGAGAATTACAGACAATGCAATAAGGACAGATTCAGGCATAAAACACCTAAAAATGGGTCATGGTGTTTTATAAATATATCTGGCTTGAGAGAAAAAAGAAAAAAAGAGTATACAGAGTCATAAAATAAAGTTAACACTTTTAAAAAAGGGTAAAGTCTTTAAAGAGACAGACTACAGATAGTGATAGATTAAAAGGAGTAAAGAAAAATGAGCCATGTAAAAAGGGAAAATTCATGGAGAGTCTGGATTCTGTATATTATTGTGTTTCTGTATATTACTGAATTTTTTGACTGTGAAGGAGCTAAGTACAGAGGAACATTTCATTGAATGGGCTGCTAAGCTAAACCAGCATGTATATTATAAAGGAATCATGACTTCCAAATTTGAGTCTAAGGATAAGTTGTTTTGGAAAAGAGTTTCTTCTTTTGTTTTCAAAGAAGATGAGAACCTGTGGATGCCTCCAGGTGAATATGGTTTCATGGACCAAGGCTTCCTGAAAGGTTGCCATGAACACCTTCAAAAACTTACTTAGCTCAACTGCTGACTGAGATGAACCTAGTACACAGGAGACACCATGGAAGACCTGATTAACAGTGCCCCCAGTCAGCATGAAGCAGTATGGATAAATCTACGCCCATACTCCCAAATATTGTTTATAAATGTTCTTTTACATTTAAAGGGGGATATGATATAGATATGAATAATTTGCATTGGTATGTATCTTGGTTTATTGATATAAATTTAAGGTCAATCTTGTTATATGCATATTTTTGCTCTTGATTGAGATGTGATTATGCAGTTCATTTAAAAATGTAATATGGGGCTGGAGAGATGGCTCAGTGGTTAAGAGCATTGCCTGCTCTTCCAAAGGTCCTGAGTTCAATTCCCAGCAACCACATGGTGGCTCACAACCATCTGGAATGAGGTCTGGTGCCCCCTTCTGGCCTGCAGACATACACACAGACAGAATATTGTATACATAATAAATAAATAAATATTTTAAAAAAATAAAAAAAAATATGTAATTAAGAAATATAGGTTGTTGATTGATAATCATCTATAATAGTCAAGCTTGTATTCGTGTCAGTTAGATTTCCTAGATGAATAGAGATATATTTCAGTTAGATAGGTATTCTTCAACTCTTTCAGAGACCTTCAGAACATGGCATTTAAATGTTTTAATAATTTAGGACGTTTCATGATGGTGAGACACGTCTACTCCTGGCAGCACCAATTACTTCAAGAGGAAGATGGGCATCGAAGAGGCTCCTCAGCCATTTGGGCAAGAAACTGCTCTATCCTGAACTGCTGAACTGGACATGCTGTACCCACAGAAAAAATGACTGCTCAACTTGACTAAAGGTGAGATGATCTTTCAGGGTTCCTGCTTCATGAAATAGTCTGTGAGACATTCTGCAGGATACAGAAGAAAGTGACTGAAAGCTGCCAATATACGTGGAACTGTCTTTGAAATTTCCTGCTTCATGGAAAAGTCTTCTGGATACTATGGGCCTGCAGGCTGAAGATGGATGCCCCAATGGTACAGAAGAACTTTGGGTGAGTGTCCAGGCAGAAAGATGTCTCTGTCATTTCTAAAGTTTTAGAAGTTGCTTGCAATGCACTTCCTGTTTACTTAGGTAACATTATATCCTTCTGGAGTCTTTGATGGAGTTGAAGAATAGATAGATTGTTACAGTTATAGTTACAGTTCTCCTTAGTTCTGATAAAAAATAAAGTAGATATAAGTATTGTAACCATAATCCTTATTTGATATCGGTTTGGTTATATGTAATTTTACTATGTTAAAGTTAAAGCCTTCCTTTTTTGTTTAAGCAGAAAAGGGGAAATGTAGGAGGTTCTTCTGCTCATGTGTTGCTTTTATTGGTTAATGAATAAAGGAACTACATGGGCCTAGCAGATAGGGTGGACCTTAGGTAGGCAGGGAAAACAGAACTGAATGCTGGGAGGAAGGAAAGAAGAGTCAGGAGAAGCCATAGATCCTCCACTTCAGAGGGACACCGGTTAGAATCTTGCTGGCAAGACACAGCCATGAGGTGATACATAGATTAATAGAAATGGGCTAAATCAAGATACAAGCGTTAACCAATAGGAAGTGAAAGCTAATGGGCCAGGCAGTGTTCAAATTAATACAGTTTCTGTGTGGTTATTTCAGGTATAAGCTAGCCGGACAGCAGGGACAAACAAGGGGCCCTCTCCATACAACAATCATGTCTCTCCAATGACCCAGCCCAGTAACCTGGTTTCTTCAGCTAGATCTCTCCCAAAACTTTTAAAGCCTCTTCACATAGCAACACCACTGGGCACTAGCCTCTCAATACTGGAGCTTATGGGGAGGAAGGCGGGCATTGTGTCCAATCCATAACAGGTATTGTTATATACTCTTACTGACATGGCTTTTAATCACATGGTACAAAAATCATCTCTTGTTTCAATTTGGATGGTTCCAGAGAAATACATGTAACTTGAGGCTCTTTAAAAATTGGGGTTAAAATTCATTGGGCATTATGAAGGAACCAATGGACTACCAAGGTAGCAAAGGCCAAGTGACCCTGGGTAGCAACTGAATTGCCACAGCCCTGTTTGTTATGTAGAGATGGTATCCTTGAGAAAGTCTGGGGAGGCTAGATCATTGTGTGATTGGAAGACTATTTTGGTTGCAAGACTATTTTGGAATTAATGTCCCCATGTTTGTCCCAGAAATAGGACTTGTGGATTGTGGAATAGCTCAATTATGGATGTACTCCAGTTCTGAAACAGGTTTTCCTGGATTAAAGAGGCTGAAACAACCTAAAAGCAGAATATTCTAGTGTCAGAGGACTTGTTTGGATCTATTAATATCTGAGCTCCGAGAGCCTTTGTACTTAACCTTTTCAGAAACCCTTTTGGTTAAAAGGGTTTCTTTGTGTTTGAGATCAGCATGCAGTGGAGTCCAGGATGGCCTTGTGGCTGCCCAGCAAATACAGTCCGTCCAGGCATTTCCTCCTTTGTTGTAGTAGGCTGCTTGTTTGTTCCCAGCTGCCCAGAACCAAAATAATCACTCAGAAACTATATAATTTAAATCACTGCTTGGAGCATTGTTTGTAATAGCCAGAACCTGGAAACAACCTAGATGCCCTTCAATTGAAGAATGGATGAAGAAAGTATGGAATATATACATATTAGAGTACTACTCAGCAGTAAAAAACAAGGACTTCTTCAATTTTGCAGGCAAATGGACGGAAATAGAAAACACTATCCTGAGTGAGGTAAGCCAGACCCAAAAAGAGGAACATGGGATGTACTCACTCATATTTGGTTTCTAGCCATAAATAAAGGACATTGAGCCTATAACTCAGGTTCTTAGAGAAGCTAAATAAGAAGGAGAACTCAAAGAAAAACATATAGGCATCCTCCTGAATATTAACCTTCATCAGGAGATGAAAGGAGATAGAGACAGAGACAGAGACCCACATTGAGCACCGGACTGAAATCTCAAGGTCCAAATCAGGAGCAGAAGGAGAGAGAGCACGAGCAAGGAACTCAGGACCGCGAGGGGTGCACCCACACATTGAGACAATGGGGATGTTCTATCGGGAACTCACCAAGGCCAGCTGGCCTGGGTCTGAAAAAGCCTGGGATAAAACTGGTCTCGCTGAACATAGCGGACAATGAGGACTACTGAGACCTCAAGAACAATGGCAATGGGTTTTTGATCCTACTGCACCTATTGGCTCTGTGGGAGCCTAGGCAGTTTGGATGATCACCTTACTAGACCTGGATGGAGGTGGGTGATCCTTGGACTTCCCACAGGGCAGGGAACCCTGACTGCTCTTTGGGTTTACGAGGGGGGGGACTTGATTGGGGGAGGGGGAGGGAAAGGGGAGGCGGAGGTGGGGAAGAGACAGAAATCTTTAATAAAAATAAATAAATAAAAATAAATAAATAAATCACTGCTTGGCCTATTACCTCCAGCTTCTTATGGGCCAGCTCGTAAATCTTAATTTAACCCATTTCCATTATTTTATATTTTACCACGAGACTCATGGCCTACTGGCAAGGTTCCACCTGACAGCTCACATCTTTCTTTGAGTCCTGCTCTTAAGAAATAGGTGCTGTATCTCTGCAGCTTAGCAGGCTTGCCTAAGGTTAAAAGGTCATTTACTCCAGATGTTGGCCAAAGTAGCAGATTTCTTGGAACTACTGGAGTATAACACAACTGCAGTCTGTGTTCATCAAACCATGTTCAACAGCCATGAACCCAAACATGGCATGGCAGAGTCATCTGCTCACAAGCCCATAAAACGTAAATGTAAGAAGGGAAATTGGGTACTTGTCTGGGGAATATAGTGTTCTAGAAGAACCATTGCAGGAGATCAGAAGGGACAGTCAAGAGGTCATTAACCAAGAGATCACATGAAATACAATCTGATCGAGTTTAGAATAGGACAACCGCCATGCAAAATTAGTGCTGAAAGGAATAGTAACCTATCAGACCCTTACAATTCACTGACTGAATGGGATATTTCATCAGCATTCCAAGTTTGAATTGAAACAATCATTGATTCCATCCCTTTCCATTAAAAAAATGAACTGTTACTATAAAAATACTTCCAAATACAAAACACCACATACCAAAATAAACCAACTTCAAGGTCTATACAACTTAATGAGGGAAGCTGTGAAGCATGATATTAAATCTTACACTTTCAGTAGCAAATACATATTATCCACTTACACACATACACAAACACACACACACACACAAATTCATGTGCACTGGCTAGTTTTATGTTAACTTGACACAATTGGAAGTCATTTTTTAACAGGGAACCTCAATGGAGAATATTCCCATTGGTTTTGTCTGTGATGCAGTTCCTTGATTGGTGGTTAATGTGGGAGGTCCCAGCTTATTGTGGACAGTGCCATCCATTGGCTGATGGCCCTGGGCAGTATAAGAAGGCAGGCTGAGAAAACCATAGGAAGTAAGCCAGTAAACAGCACTCCTCAGTGACCTCTGTATCAGCTCCTGTCTCCAATTTCCTTCCCTGTTTATGTTCTTGCCCTAATTTTTACTGAAGATGTGGAAATGGAAGTAAATAAACCATTTCCTCCCTGAGTTGCTTATGGTCATGGTGTTTTATCACAGCAATATAAACCCTAACTAAGACACTATGACAGAATTGGGACTAGAAAAATAATTATCTTTATATCTTCTTTCCTATCTTGTGTCCATTCCCTGAATCCACTCCTTCTTCATCCCTTTATATTAAGCTTTCTTGTTCTCGTTTCTTCACGGTTTGCAGTACCATACATGTGCACTTTGCTATAACAGGCTTCATGGTCTTTCCAGTTTTTTATGCCTTTTGAAATGGATTTATAATAACAATATGTTCTTATGGCATACAATGTAATAATTTGTCATATGTATGTACTTTATGATGATCAAATTACAGAAAAACTAAAATTTCTGTGTTCTATACACTTAACATTTTTATAGTGGGACCCTTTAAACTTTGCTCTTGCAGTTTTTGTAAGGGATGAACTGCATTCACACTAGTGTGTGGTTGAGAAGCAAAGCCTTTCCTAAGCAACTGTATTTAAGTACCAGGTGTCTAGCCTCCTCCATCCCCCTCCTCTCTTGCTCTTGGATCATAGCTCTGTGAGTGAGCGTGATATTAATTGGTCAGTGTCACACATCCAATGGACAAACCAAAACGGAAAATCAAATGGACAGTGTCAGATACCAGTATGTGCATCTGCCGAAGTTCACACACACAAGTAACACTGTATAGCCTGTGCAGGGTATATTTAGGAGTGTGTGTGTGTGTGTGTGTGTGTGTGTGTGTGTAAAAATAATTAATAAAACAAAGGTCATGAATTTGAAAGTAGGCAAGGAGAGGTATATTGGTGGCAGGAAAGGAAAAGGGAAGAACTCAACATGTGTATACAAATCAAACATTCAGTATCGCTAGAGTAGCAGCTCAGTAGTTAAGACCACTGGCTGCTGTTAACAGGACCCAGGTTCAATTTTCAGCACCCACACGGTTGCTTACAACCAGTCCCAGTGGATCTAGTTCCAGTGGATCAGCTCCTTCTTCTGGCCTCCACAGACACTGCATATAAGTGATACCAGACACACAATTGGGCACAAAACTCATGCACATAAAAAATGAATAAAAATCTCAAAACTACCCACTGTGCAACTGAAGCACTTCTCTCATCCTACTAAAGGGTGACTCCAAAAAAGCCAGAGGAAATATCTCACATAAAAAGTCAAAAATTAAAAAATGATAAACCAAATATATTATATCATATTAGAATACCATATTTCTTATAATTTCTTATCACTCGGTAATAAAACGACTATAAGTTTAGTGGTTCAATACAGATGTTTAAATAAAAATTTCATAAAGGATTAAAAAAAGTGAAAAATTATACCTTGTTGAAGTTAAAAATGCCTTTTAGAGATCTTGTTAAGGCAATGAAAAGTAAAGCACATAGAGAAACGATTTTTGGTTCATATATTTCATAAAGGAATTACAGTTAGAATATGTTCAGAATTCTCATGGCTCAATCATATGAAAGCTAGCAATCCATTAAAAAAAGAGAGGGCAATTTATTTGAAGAGACATGTCACTAAAAAAGATACATGGGCTTTTAGGTATGTGTATGGCAAAGTGCACCTTATGTAAGTGTCCATTAAAGCAGCAATAACATTCCAGGTTGAGCATGACTCAAAATTCCCTTATGAGGTTGGTGGGATGTCAAATGGTTCAACCACAGAAAATGTTTGGTAGTGTCTTTAAAATTAACCACACACCTACCACATGAACCAACCATTCTCCTCCTAGGTATTTACCTAAGAGAAATGAAGCCATGCATCTTTATTGTCACTTCAACACAATTGTTCATAGCTGTTCCACTTATGAAAGCTAAAAAAAAGCTAAACCAGTCTCCCACAGTTTCCTTTGTTTTGAAGTTATTCAAAACTACAATGGCCTTCTAGTCATTGTGTAAAAGCAATTCACACAAAGGGAGTTCCCCAAGAGCCAGCGGAAGCTCTCATCATGTTGGCCTCAATCACAGGGTGCACATCTGAGACCTCTTGGGTGTCTCTACATATTAGTGATGCATCTGACTCACGGCTTCTGCAAATTCATGTAGAATTAAGCTGCAGTCTTGTTGAATCTCTTCAACAATGCTTTCACTTTGTTTTCCTAGGATTAAGGTTCCTTGGGATTTATTTGATTTAGAAACCAGAATTGCATTGTTCCTTGTCAAATCCTTATCTGATCTTCTAACAGCTACCTTTAGATACTAATATTTGAGTGGCAGTTGTCCACAAGATGAAGTAGTCGGTCCACTGAAAGAAGCAAACACCAGGTCAGTTCTGTCCTCAAGGAGGCACTGGGGCTGAGGTTCTTGAAGGACTCCTGAGGCAGTGTCCCTTTGACTTTTGTTGCTCAACTAGCAACTGAAAAACCTGTCCAAACATCCACAGCCTTGCATTTTTGTTCCAAAAACTAACCTATTTTCTTTCCCTTATCCAGAATCCACTGGTTCTATGCCCCACCCCAACTCCTCCACCAGTGGCAATTGGCCTTCCACCAAACTTCATAGGTACCAAATTACACAGGCACCATCCTGGTACCGGATTGGTCTCAAGGGGACATATAATCTAAAACTGCATTTCTTCCTGTTGACTGAGTTTTCTGTCCTGCCCAGTTCCCACAGTTGTTGAGTCCCAAAGAAATCACACAGAGGTCTACATAAGTTATAAACTGATTGTTCCATTCACTGAGGCTTCTTATTAACTCTTATAACCTATATTAGCCCCATTATTCTTGCCTATGTATCTTATTCGGCGAGGCAGTCACATCTTGCTTCTTCTGTGACTGGGTCAGAACTGCAGACTAGGACTTCCTTCTTCCCAGAATTCTCCTGACCTGCCTCTACTTTCTGTCTGGTTGTCCCGCCTATACTTCCTGCCTGGCTACTGGCCAATCAGCGTTTATTTAAAATATAATTGACAGAATACAAACCACTGTCCCACACCACTCCTGAAAGGTTGTCATAAACACCCTCAAAAAATTTCTTTGCCCAGCTGCTGACTGAGATGAACCTAGTACACAGGATACACCAAGAAAGACCTGATTAACAGCGCCCCCAACCAGCAGGAAGAAGTATGGACAAAACTACAACCATATTCCCAAATATTCTTTATAAATGTTATTTTACATTTAAATGGGGACATAATATGGATATGAATAATTTATATTGGTATAGATCTTGTTTTATTGACACAAATTTAAGGTCAATTCTGTTATATGTACATGTATTTCTGATCTTGATTAAGGTATTGTGTTTGAGTAGCTTATTGAAAAATGCAATGTATAATTAAGAAATACAGGTTAATAGATGATCATCTATAATAGTTAAGCTTGTAGTCATGTTGGTTAGATTTTCTAGATGTATAGAAATATATTTCAGTTAGATAGGTATTCTTCAGATCTTTCAGAGACCTTCAGAAGAGGGCATTTAAAATGTTTTAAGAAATTAGGACTTTTCATGACAATGAGACACATCTGCTCCTGGCAGCACCAATCTACTTCAAGAGGAAGATGGGCATCAAAGAGGCTCCTTAGCCATTTGGCCAAGAACCTGCTTTTGCCTGGACTGCTTCCCTGGACATTCCATACCCACAGAGAGATGACTGCTGAACTTGCCTAAAGGTGAGATAGTCCTTTGGGGTTCCTGCTTCATGAAAGAGTCTATGAGACATTCTGCAGGACACAGAAGAAAATGACTGAAAGCTGCCAATATACGTGGAACTGTCTTTGAAATTTCCTGCTTCATGGAAAAGTCTTCTGGATACTATGGGCCTGAAGGCCAAAGATGGATGACCCAATGGTAGAGAAAAACTTTGGGTGACTGTCCAGGCAATGAGATGTCTCTGTCAATTCTAGAGTTTTGAAAGTTGCTTACAATGTACTTCCCGTTTAGTTAGGTAATGTCATATCCTTCTGGAGTCATTGATGGAGTTAAAAAAATTATAGTTGTAGTTTTTCTTAGCTATGATAAAAGATAGTGTAGATATAAATACTGTAACTAATTCTGGCTTGATAACTATTTTGTTATATGTAATTTTACTATGTTAAAGTTAAATCCTCCCTTTTTGTTTAAACAGAGAAGGGGAAATGGTGTAGGAAGTCCTTCTGTTTGTGTGTTGCTTTCATTGGTTAATAAATAAATAAACTGTCTGACCTAGTTGATAAGGCAGAACTTAGGTAGGCAGGGAAGACATAACTGAATGCTGCGAGGAATACAGGCGGAGGAGGAGAGAGCCATCATGAAGCCACCAGAGACAGACCAGACATGCCAAATTTTCCCCAGTAAGCTACTGCTGTGTGGCAATATACAGATTAATAGAAATGGGTTAAATTAATATGTAAGAGTTAGCCAATAAGAAGTTAGAGCTAATGGGCCAAGCAGTCATTTAATTAATACAGTTTTTGCGTGGTTATTTCAGGGCTAAGCAAGCCAGGTGGCCGGGACAAACAGGCGGGCCCTCGTCTTACAGCTTCCAGGACAAATACTTCTTTAGCTCCTGTCTTCTCATTATAATGCAAACGTGCACTTATCCCTAATTTGTATGCTCTCACTAGAGAAGATTTTAAATGTCTTTGGTCTTTCTAAGTGTGCTTCAATATGACACAAAATTTTTATTTCAAAGACACCTTAAAACAAGAACTAAGTTTCCCTATGGAGGTATCTTTACTGTTTTTTATAAAGAGAGTTGATTTAATTCGATATAGGAACAGTACCTTCTTCATTTCAATTCTCTTGGATTTAACAAACATTGGCTATTCTTCTGTCATAATTGTCAGAGTCTACATTTCTGTTAAGGATCCATCCTTTCACTCTCTACTGTGTTTGTGTATCTGAATGTTTCTGTATTTAGAGATTTTTTTTCTGGCTGTACGGGAACCTCTGTAAAATTGTTGTGCAACTGTAAACTTCTGTAATGCTTGGCTTTTATGCAAGGGCACAGCTATAATAAAATTAGGGTCCAGTGCCTAGTGGACAGCCCTGGAGACCTATATACAAGTAATAGGTTCCATTTAGCAGAATGTGTGTGTAAAGGTATACATATATGTATACAATAACAATTACTGGGGGAAACAAAAAAGGCCATAGATTTGTAGGAGAGAAGGGAGGGGTATATGGGAGGGTTTAGTGGAAGAAAAGGGAAGGGAGTAATGTTTGTGATTATATTATAATCTCAAAAATAATAGCTGAGTGGTGGTGGCACATGCCTTTAATCCAAACACTCTGGAAGCAGAGGCAAGTGGATCTCTGTGAGTTTGAGGCCACCCTGGTCTACAGAGTGAGTACCAGGGCATCTGGGGCTACACAGAGAAACCCTGTTTTGAGAAAACAAATTAAATTAAATTAAAAATTGAAGTGCAGTACAAAAATTCCTGGTGATATATTATAGTGTAACCTAGTGTGGTGGTTTGACTAAGAATGCCCCCATAGGCACATTTAATTGGATGTTGAGCCATCAGGGAGTGGCACTATTTGAGAAGGATGAGGTCGTGTGGCGATGTTAGAGGCCACCAGTGTGGTCTTGTTGGAGGAAGTGTGTCACTGGGGATGGGCTTGCCGCCAAGTAAATGCTTTCCTCTATAAAGATTTCCTTGGCTATAAGAGTTTCCTTGCTCTTGGTGTTTCTTCACGGCAGTTGAACAGTGACTAAGACACTGAGCCAACACCGACTGACTGGTTTAGATGCTAGTTCCAAGGATATTTTCAATACACATCTTATGTACTACTGAAGGAAGGCATTGACAGCAAGGAAACCTTCAAGGTCCTTTCAAACACCTGGAAGTGGGTTTTGTGCAAGTCTTTCCACCAATGACCTACGGACATGTTCACAGTATTTTCCAGTTTTAGAACAAGTACACACTCTTTTTAAGCTAATTTTTATTTCTTTGTGTGTGCTTCTGTGTGCGTATGTGTGTAAAAGATTAAAGTCAGAAGATAATATGTGAGATTCAGCTTTCTCCTTTTACCATATGGATTCCAGATCAAAGTCAGGTCCTCGGGTTCAGTTGCAGGTGCCTTTACCCACTGAGCCATCTTTTTGCCTCTGATTCTGTGTTCTTGATTAGAAAAATCTCAGCAATTATAAATATGTGGATGTCCTAGATTACTGTCCTGCATCTTAATTTTCTTTCCAACAGGGGTCAAAGAATGAGGAATGTAGCCTTTGCAACTGGCCTGGCTTAGGTCATTGCTTCTAGCTTAGGCCATGATGTTTTCCTACTGAAACTAAGTGAACACACAGAGTATTTACCTCAAAAACAAGGCCTCTATAAAACCATGAAAAAGCACTCCCTTCTCTTAGCCAGCATTAGTAACTACTGCATTTTCTCATTGACAGCTCTAGCCTGTGACTCTTCCTTCCTCATAGATTAAATTAACCATGAAGGGCAGGAGAGGTGGTTCAGTGGTTAAAAGCATTTGCTATTCTTGTAGAGGACCCAGATTTGGTTCCCAGCACTCGCATGACAGCTCACAACTGCCTGTATCTCTAGTTCCAGAGAACCTGATACCCTCCCCTAGCCTCCATGAGTACCAGACTTTTAAGTGGTACTCATGTATATGCAGGCAGAGCACATATCACATACCTATGTTATAGAGTGTGTACCCACCCAGAAAAAGACCATAGATGAAATTCAACTATAATTACAAGATTTAATGATTAGTTGCTAGCTGGAAGACAAAAACTCAGCCCAATTTTAGATTATCATGAAGGAACAGTATACAGAAGGGTTTTTTGTTTTTCGTTTTTTTTTTCTTTTGATGAAAACTACAAGACCTTCAATATCTACACGAGTAAGTAAAAAACATGGTCTGTTCTTCAAAGTATAAGTGCTTGAGGACTCAAAACAATATTTGGCTGTTTGTGCAAGTTACAGAAGTCAAAAAACTAACTAGGCATGTCATAACAAGTAGATAGTCAGGGATGTACACTTTTGGGACGGGGGTCACTGAGTCAGGGTTACTGGGAACTTACCAAGATGGATACCTAGAAAAAAATGGGGTTTCTTTAGAAATCACATCCCTCACTAGGCCTAAATAATATTAATCAAATCATTCATTCACATTTATGTAAGGCTATTGGTTAATAACTTAAATGTGTTGATATGAATATATATACATATAAATGTGTTGATATGCATATATATACATATAAATGATATGTGTGTATATATATGTGTGTGTGTTTGTGTGTGTGTGTCTGTGTGTGTGTGTATTATGATTCAAGGGCCATGGGTAACATACAGAAGTAACAAAAAGAGAGGATTTTAATCAGTTGTTTTCCCCATTGGCTCTGGGAGAATGAGTTGGGTGGTTTGAATTTAGGGCCCCTGGTATCTATAGTGTTTGACGTAGACATTTACAAATGAGCATTAGTATACATAAAGGTGTTAAGCAGAGAAAATAAGCACAGCTTTACCCATGTAAAATGCAGTAACCATTAAGTAAGTCATACAGATAACATCCTCCAATTTTGAGTAACCCTTTTAGTAAATGTTTGTAACTATGATTTTAATGGGCATTTGTAATATTGAAGGAGCCTAGAGGCAAGCATAAGCTTTAGGATATTAAAGCATCACAGATAGCTGTTTGTCCATTCTGCCAGAGAGAAAGAAAGTGATTCCTTTTGGTAGAGAGGAACTTGTTTCCTTTGGCTTTAACATACTAACCTTTTGTTAATGGTAAGGGACAGACAACATAGTCTCTTCTGTAACTGTTCTCAGCTGAAATTAGCATGTCATTGTCAGGGCCCAGGGATGCAGGAATGCTGGTCAAAGGCAGGGAGGGGGCAGGGGACATCTGGTTTGCTGTCTAGGTTCCCTTGGACCACCTGGGGCTAGCAAAGGGCGGGTAGATCTGGATTAGTTTGGAATACTAAGCTGAAGCAGAGGCTCACACTGGTAGACATTCCAGCAGAAGCCTCAGGTTTCCCTCTGCTTTCCAGCAAGGTCAGGGATCGCTGGTCCTGCAGGACACCCGAGGTTGGGGTTTGGAGCAGTTTGCAGTCTTTAGTTGACTGGAAATCTGCTAGGACAGATATAGATGAAGGAAAGAAGGGAAAGTTAAGCAGTTTAGGGGAAACTCTTTATTTTGTGTGTATATTTGAAACTTCCAGGCCTATGGTCCTGGTAATTGGAGCCATGGAAGAAATCTCAAGACCATCAGAAGAAAAAACTTACCCTGAGGAATAGGCAGTAAGTGGGGAAGCTTAGGTTGTTGATTGACATGAAACCTAGGCTGTTGATGGACATGACTTATTTGGAGTACACTTTACCTACATTTGGATTCACATTATGACTTCCTGAAGTTTACATGTTTTCTTTTTCAGTTTACAAAAAGATGTCTTAATATGACAATAGAAGCTAGGATTGTTACACAGGGAAACCCCGTCTCGAAAAAAAATGACAATAGAATAGGAAGAGGGAAAGAATTTGTAACATGTTATACTTTTATACCTAAATTCCTAAATTATTGTTTTAGACTTTTGTAACTTGCATTTATATACATTAAATTATGTTTGCAGACTCATAATTTATTAAAGCTTTTATGTCCATAAACCTTTATAACTGACACCCTAAATAAGTTTCCTAGATTCTCATAATGTTTATAAATTTTAAACTTTTTGTTTAATTAGTTTTGATGACACATAGGTGGTTGATTATTGAGAGCAGTCTTTGCAAAGCAAGTTTTTAAAAAAAACAATGAATATTAAAAGTTACATTGAAACTGTGTCATGAGTTTCTCTCTTTTACTGTGAAGCCTGTCAGCAGGGTAAACTATGTGGCTCTGCCTCTTTCAGCAGGAGACCTAGTAGCTCTCGAAAAAGTAAGGCCTGACTTTTACACATGAAATGGACTGACAACTCAGCTGCAGCCATTGGGAGAGGACCCGGGTGCTTGCTGTTATTAAAACAATAAAGCTCCAGTAGCCATCAAGAATATCATAGATGTGAGAAGGATAAATCTGAGAAGGAAGTATAATCCAAATGTTCTCTGAGTCAGGTGAAATGACAGAGATTTTCCTAGATGGCCGCCCTAGGTTCCTACTTGGTGATGTTGGAGGTCAGTGGTCTTCAGCGGGCACATATGACAGAATTAAGCCTCCCATTGCCACACAAGCCGTGAGCCTTCAGCTGCCAGACCCAGAAGATCCGGGAGACGTTTTTGTAGATGAGGGACTGCAGAGACTGACATATCTTATCAAGGCAAAGAGGGGCAGTCAATTCTCTAGTACTCTGCTTGTCCATGGTTTGGGTAGGATCCTGGTGAGAAATGAGGCATTTCTTATCCAAGTGGTTAGTGTTACCACAGTCCAAGTGGAGTTGTCTGTGTCTTGCCATTTTCTTGGGAGGGAACCTTAGGGCTGCCACTAGGGTCTAGCAGTTTTGTCTATCATAGGGAGTTTTCTGTTTGTTTTCAGTACATCCTGACTGCAGATTCTCCTCCTTCCGTTCCTCCCATTACCCCACCACTTCAACACCTCTCTTCCCTAGATCCATTTCTCCTCTCTTTCCCTTCAGAAATGAAAAGACCTCCTAGGAATATCCACCAAATACATAGGAAGATTGGGTAAGACTAGGCACAAACTCTCATATCAAGGCTGGGTGAAGCAATGCAGTAGGAAGAAAAGTGTCTCAAGCGTAAGAAAAACAGGCAGAGACCCCATCACTCCCACTGTTAAGAGTGCTACAAAAACTCCAAGCTAAGCAACCACACCAGATATTCAGAAGACCTAGCCCAGACTTATGCAGCCTCTACAGTTGCCAATGCATCTCTATGGACCCCTATGTGCCCTACTTAGTTGAAATCTGTGGACCATGTTCTCGATATCCTCGACTGCTCTGGCTCCTACATTTCTTCCTGTTCCTCTTCCTTGGGGTTCCTTGCGGCGAACTCCCTGACCAGCAGGAAAGAACAGCCACCAGATGAGGATTCTTCCCAAATCACACTTTATTGGAGCCTCTTGGTTGAAGGGAGAGCAGGAAGCGAGGGGCCCCGAGCTTAGAACTGCAGCTGCTTATATAGGGACTAGGAGTGCGTGCAGGCTTCCTATTGGTCAAAGTGTCTCAGCAGCCACTCCAAGCTCCCAGATAGATCCGGCACACTGAGGACACTGGGCATGCCCGTGATGGTGGTACTGGCTATGACCTTATATGGAATTGTTTATCCCAAGCTTGCAGGGGCCCGGTGCCATCTTGTAATGGTGGCTGCACGTACTGGCTCCCTGCAGTTCCTCAAGCTCCAAAGGGAGGGACCTATGGAGATCTTCAATTTGGGCTCTCTCTGGGCCTAATGTTTTGTGTGGGTCTCTGTCTCTGCTCCAATCTGCTGCTGAGAAAGCCCTTTGATGACTATCGGACGAGCCACTGATCATGTTCGTCTTTTCAGGTGTTGGTTACCTCTCTCAGGATGATTTTTTTCCCAGTCTCGTCTATTTACCCACAAATTTCACGTCATTTTAAACACCCGAGTGACACTCCATTGTCCAAATGTACTACATCTTCTTTGTCCATTCTTTCTTAAGAGTTTTTATTTACTAAGTATAGTGTTCTACCTACATGCCATAAGAG
>JABTXL010007814.1:0-13535 GCA_025134845.1 Neodon shergylaensis
AGATAAATTCAAAAGTGGTGCCAGGATGCTTATTTCTTAATTAGAGATGCTAAAGACAAAAAGGAACAAATTCTTTAATTGATCTTGGTATTGTAATGAAGTTTTCAGAAAAAAAAAGATTGAGAATACAGCACAGTGTATGCCTGACCAATACATGACACATCTGCCATTCAAAATGTAACAATAACCATACAAATTACCAGCAAAAGAAGGACAGAATTAGGTAAAAGCAACAGCCATTCTACATGACAATTATTCTTAGTTGTATGGCTCCTAGCAATGGAGGAAAGAAGGAAATTTGTGTCCAGAATTAGAATAAGAGTGAGGCTTTTTTATATAGATTTTTTTTGTGTGTGAAGCATTGTACATTGCAAGAGGAAAATAAATGGCTTTAAATATCTGATTTTTTCCCTTCTCTCCATGTTCTTTCAAGTCAAATTGAAAGAGGGAGGTAGATTTGGGTATCTATGATTTGAAACAACTATGAAAATAATAGCTGCTCATTCTAGAAATCAACCTTGTTCTCTCAAATCCCCATCTCCCTGTCTGTTACACCTGGAATCTTCCCACTGCTTGAGGGGCGGTGTCAAGTAAAGTGTGTCACCCTGAGGAGCCCTCTCAGAACACACTTGCCTTTCATTTAATCCACTTTGGAAGCCCATCTACTTAGGGTGACTTTGATCACACAGCCTACTGTGGTGGCACACAATGACCCAATAAAGCTGCTACTGTGGGGTTTGCTGTCATTCCCCACTTAGCTTCAGTGACCAGCTCCTCAAACAGCTCAGCAAGCTACAGAACATTTTATACTTTTCTCTGTTATTCACCACCTCACCCCTTTTTCTTCCACATAACAGCTTCTTCAGAGGAGAGGCAGGATCCTTGCTTGGGGTTTAAAAGACTTTAATATATTAAAATTTATTAGCCTTTCAATGTTGTATTATTATGAATCTATGTGATGCCTTAGGTTTGGCATGTAATTATGACAGCCTAAAGTTACAGAAGCCATATTCAATATGTGCATGAGTTTATATTTATCTCTCTCTGAGTAGAGAAGCTGCCCATCATGGGCTATAATAGTATTCATTATTTGGTTCTGGAACCTACTGGCATAGAACATGAGGTGGTTTGAGTGAGAAATGGCCCCATAAGCTCCCATATTTGAAGATTTTATCCCCAACAGATGGTGCTTTTTGCAGAAGTAGCAAAACCTTTAGGAGGCAGAGAATTGCTGGAGGAAGGATGTCACTGAGGAGAGGCTCTTAGAAACTACAGACTCACCTGACTTCCTGTTCTCTCTCTGCTCCCTAACTCTTGATGCAATGTGGCCAGCAAACCTCACACTCATGTTGCTATGTCTTCCCTTTAGCTATTGAACCAATCCTTCTGAAATGCTGAGCCAAATTAAACCTTCTCTCCCTTGAGTTGTTTTTGTCATGATGCTTTTTGCTTGCTTGTTTATATGCCATAATGCTTTCTCATAGCAACCAGAAAGAAACCATGACATTTTGCAAGTACAGACATGAAATAAACATAAAACCAACCCTCAGAAAGACAAATGTCCAAGGATTAAGACATATTTAAGATATTGAAATAGCATTTCACTTCTATTCTCTTGAGACCATTAAAGATACTACTTAAAAGGAAAAACAAATCATACAAGGTCACCTAAAAAGTAGTGCCTCTTGACAAGTAACACAGTTTTAATCCTGAGAACATGTGAATGGACAACACAGTAGAGAACCAGGTCTTCAAAGAGATATATCCAAGTACTAGCGCCCACTTAGAGGGATCATATTTCAAATAAAAATCTTTGCAAATAAAAGCTTAAAATTCACAAAAATGTGTTGTCTCAAGTAAGGAAGGCCTTTAAATTCAAAGGAAAACCCCTGTATCTAAAGGGTCATACAGAAACCGTGGTGAACTCAAACAAGAATGCAGAAATTGAGAGAAGTGATACAAACTGAGGAATGTCAAGAACCACCTGTCATGGGACTTCTTGAAGAAGTAAGGCCACACCAACACAATAATTCCAGATCCTATTCTCAGTAACAGAATAAATATCAACCTCTTTCAAGTACCTGGTTTAATAATAAATTTTTAATCCAGCTCTTGTAATGAATGCATTTGAAAAAGGGATGGTTTGGGAAGTCCTTCTGTTTATGTTTGCTTTTATTGGTTAATGAATAAAGTTGTTTCCAGGCAGTAGCTTAGCAGAATAGACCTAGGTGGGAAAAGTAAATAATGCTGGGAGAAAGAAGATAGAGTCACTGTGAAGCCATGTAGACACCACTAGGGAAACAAACTTCTCTGGTGCCACCAATGGTATGTAGGTAAAACATGAACTATTGGTGATACAGATGAATGCAGATGGTTTAGTTTAGAGTAAGTGAGGAATCTAGAAATGTGGCTAAGCTATGGGCCAAACAGTGTTGCAAATAATATAGGGTTTATTTGATTATTTTAAGTCAAGGTTGTTGGGAAGCTAAATAATGAGTGGCCTCCACTAACAAAAAGTTTTGAAGATTCAATGACTATCCTAATATGGATTGTCTGGGTGAACCCTATATTGTGTGAACACATCAACTACTCATACAAGAAATGGAGCTAACTATAGGCCAAGTCTAATGAGGTGAATCAATGAAGTTTATTGGGGATTACTTACAGGAATATGGGTGAGAGAGCACTTACAGGTGGAGTGATGACTCAATGACAGCTGGTTTACCAAGGCCCATCCAAGCATGGATAATAGTTCATTAAATTTCAGAACCTGGAACTCACTGTGAAGCCTTAAGGCAGTTCAGTGAACTGAAGAGTGTTTTTTTTTTTATCAAGATGCTCATTTGATCTGAGCCTCTTCTAAGCATCTCTATTTGTCTGTGGTGATTGCTCAGTTTTATTTTTACTGCCAATATACTGTTTGGAGAAAGGGGCCTAGTGAATCTGATAAGGTTCAAAGACTCTCTATAGCTCCTTTGAGTTACTTACTTTATATCTTAAGGAGTTTCCCCATAGTATAGAGTCTACCTATCAAGAATCTTTGTTAGCACTAATGATCGTGATATGGAAAGGTGGAAGGGTCAGAGTCAAATAAGAAGTTGCAATTATGGACTCACACAGGAGAGAGAAAAGAGACGGAGAGGGAGTATGAGGGCACTACCCTGTAGGCTTTCAAATGGAGGAGGGGTCCTGAGAGAAGGAGGTGGGTGACTTTTATTTCAAAAAGTACCAGAAAAGGATTCTACCAATATCTTTTATAAGGAAGACATCCCCAACAACATCTTATAGATTCCAGCCTATAGATAGAGACAACAAATTTATATTTTCAGTCCCTGTTACAGTTACCATAGAAACAGATGTTATAACATTAACAACCTTCAGCTGTGGCTATGGGTTAATGCTACTAAACTGCTGAGATCCTAATTCTCTAATAGCACTCTCTTTGGGTCAGTACACTTAGATATAAGTAGAAACCCACTTTTCATCTTGAAGAACAGCCAATCGACTCTCCCTTTGTGCCTGGAGCAGGAGCTGTCTGTCAGTCAAGCTGCCCCTTCTCACTACACTCAAAGAAGAGCCTGAGCTCTGGCTGCAGAGGTTAAGTCCAGCCACAGCTGTTTCCAGAGTCACTAATCCTGTCTCTGCCACAAAATCTCCAAGTAGCTAGCACAAGCATTGGAAGCTTCTCCTCAGAGAGAGCCAAGCCAGAGTGTGTCACTTATAACATTTTCCCTGGAGTTATCCTCACCATGGACAGAGGGAGTCATGTCTACCTTGAGTCTCAGCAAGAAGTCTCACTAATGTAACAAAAAGGCTTATGGCTGACCCTTGGGGAAGCACTATAACTAACATAGTTGGGAGCTAATGCATCTTGCAAGAAGTGATTATGTCAATCTACACAGGCACATCTGCCTCTCTTCTGATCATATGAGCAGGATGCCTGCTGGTTTGGGAAGCATCTCATCTGGGGTTGTAATACCAGGGCATCAACGTGAACTCTTTGCTAGTCTTGTTCTTCAGAGTGGTCTCTACTTCAGGTACAGTGGGATGAAACACTTAAAGGAATAACAAAAATATCAAGATCTTCCAGCTTGAGCGATATCATACATGGCCAAAATTCCATAGGTAGCAACAAGGAAACGGATTAAGAATTCTGAGCATCAAAGGAAGCTGATGACCTAATACCAAACTAAGGCATGTAACACGATGAGGAGTTGCAGAGTTCCAGAGAGTTATTTCCATTATATTCGGGAAGAAGCTAAGACTTCCAAAGATGCCTTTCATAATTAGAAATTAGATAAAACTGAGACTATGCCAAATAAGAGGCAGTGAGGAGACAAAGGTGGTCACTGAGCAATGAAGAAACCCAAATCCCAAACCTAGAAAGATACTGAGAACATTTTAAAGGTTAATGTGCCACAAATCCTGGCTGCCAGAGATAAGGAGCTGGAATTCCATTTCAATCCCATGTAATGAATTGTATATGCCTTGAGCATCTACATTGATGCATCTCTGCCTTGAGCATCTGGAGCAATATTTCTTTGCCTTAATCATCTATAGCAATGCATCTCTGCCTTGATCATCTGCACCTATGCTCCTCTAAAAGGAGTATTTACAGAAATTAATATCTGGCTTTAAAACAATATACTATTTTGATAGGCCAACCATTATATGTTTCCTTTGGATTTACACTTTTATGTAATTACCCCCTAAATTTGATATTTAGACCTGAGCACAAACAGATTGGACTGTTACCAGTTTCCCTATCCCAGGATAAATCAGTAGCCCTCTGGACATAACTACCAGGAGACTTGTGGAGAGGAAGCATAAGCATTCACCTTTGAATGTCTCTCTTCTTGATCTCCCCAACACTTCTTTTAAAGTTATACCATATCCTATATTGATCCAGAATATATTCTCTTAACTCAATATTTTTTTTTTATCAACTGTCTTGTTCTTCAGACATGGCTAGTCAGAAAGGTGCTATCCATAAAAACAAGAGAACATAAATTTGATCCCATCATCCATGTGCAAAAAATCTGGGTATTACAGATATGCACCGATCACATAGTCCTGAACAGACAGCCACGACTTGAAAAGTGAAATGGAGGCAAAGAAGAAAACACAATCAGAGGGCCGGCTGGACATGGAAAAATTAGGTAAATGAATGGAGACTACAGAAACAAACATAAGCAGCAGAATACAAGAGATAGAAGAAAGAATCAGAGATGCTGAAGATAACATACAGAAAATAAATGCACTGATCTAAGAAAACAGCAAGTCCAACAAGTTCTCATCACAAAACATTCAGGAAATATGGGACACAATAAAAAGACCAAACCTAAGAATAATTGGAGTAGAAGAAGGAGAATAAGTGCAACTCAACGGTCCAGAAAATACATTTAATAAAATTATAGAAGAAAACTTTCCCAACCTAAAGAAGGATGTACCTATGAAGGTTCAAGAAGCATACAGAACACTGAATAGACTGGATCAAAAAAAAATCCCCTTGCCATATAATAATCAAAACACAAAGCATTCAGAATAAAGAAAGAATATTAAGAGCCGCAAATAAAAAAGGCCAAGTTACTTATAAACGCAAACCTATCAGACTTACACCGGACTTCTCTAAGGAAACCATGAAAGCCAGAAGGTCCTAGATAGTTTTACTACAAAAACTAAGAGACCATGGATGCAAGCCCAGACTACTATACCCGGCCAAGCTTTCGTTCACTATAAAAGGAGAAAACAAAAATTTCCAGGACAAAAACAAATTTAAACAATACGTAGCCACAAATCCAGCTTTACAGAAAGTAATAGAAGGAAAATCACTAAACAAGGAGTCCAACAAGGACCAAAATAACTCAGACATCTAGAGACACATCACCAGTGCAACTCAAATAAGGGAAACACACAAACTCTACTACTAAAAAAGTGACCAGAGTTAACAACCACTGGTCATTAATATCACTTGTAGTAACAGGGGCGGCGGGGTTGCGTCCCCTGCACCCTGCCGCCCGCATGGTTAGCTTTGTACCCGAAATAATTACACAGAAACGGTATTCATTTAAAGACTGCCTGGCCCGTTATCTGTAGCCTCCTATTGGCTAGCTCTTACATATCGATCTAACCCATTTCTAGTATCCCTGTAACACCACGAGGTGCACTTACCAGGGAGGATCTTAACCTGCATCTGGCTGGAATGGGAGCATCATGGCGACTCCTGACTCAGCTTCTTTCTTCCCCAATCCTGTTCTGTTTACTCCACCCATCTAAGGGTTGGCCTATCAAATGGGCCTAGGCAGTTTCTTTATTAGTTAACCAATGAAAGCAACAGATAAGATACAAGACCCACCTCCATCAATCACTTAATGTTAATGGGCTCAACTCACCTATAAAAAGGCACAGGCTAAGAGATTGGATACGAAAACAAGATCCAACATTCTGCTGTTTACAAGAAACACATATCAAACACAAAGACAGGCACCCAGTCAGAGTAAAGGGCTGGGAAAAGGCTTATCAACTAAATGGACCTAAGAAACCGGCAGGTGTGGCCATACTAATCAAACTCTATTACACAGCTACAGTAATGAAAACAGTGTGGTACCAGCATAAAAACAGAGAAGTCGATCAATGGAATGGCATAGAAGACCCAAATTTTAACCAACAAACCTATGATCACCTCATTTTCGATAAAGTAGCTAACAGTATACAATGGAGGATAGAAAGCCTCTTCAACAAATGGTGCTGGCACAACTGGATATCAACATGTAGAAGAATGAAAATAGACCCATATTTATCACCTTGCACAAACTGAAAAGGAGGCAAAGAAGAAAACACAAACAGAGGGTCGCCTGGATATGGAAAATTTAAGAAAAAATACAGACACTAGAGAAACAAGCATAACAAACAGAATACAAGAGATAGAAGAAAGAATCTCAGATTCTGAAGATACCCAAAGAAAATAAACACACTGACCAAAAAAAAAAAAAAAAAAACACCATCAAGTACAAAAAACTCTCATCAGAAAACATTCAGGAAATCTGGGACACAATAAAAAGAACAAATCTAAGAATAATAGGAGTAGAAGGAGAAGAAGTACAATTCAATGATCCAGAAAATATATTTAATAAATTATAGAAGAAAACTTTCCCAACCTAAAGAAAGATATACCTATGAAGGTTCAAGAAGCATAGAGAACACCGAATAGGATGGATCAAAAAAAAAAAAAAACATACCCTCGCCATATACTAATTAAAACAGAAAGCATACAGAATGAAGAAAGAATATTAAGAGCTGCAAAAGAAAAAGGCCCAGTTACTTATAAAGGTAAACCTGTCAGACTTACACGTGACTTCTCCATGGAAACATGAAAGCGAGAAGGTAATGGATGGATGTATTGCAGAAAATAAGAAACTACGGATGCAAGCCCAGACTTCTATAACCAGCCAAGCATTCGTTCACTATAAACGGAAAAACATAAAACTTTCCACGATTAAAACAATTTTAAACAATATGAAGCAACAAATCCAGCCTTACAAAAAGTAATAGAAGGAAAAGCAGTAACCAAGGAGTCCAGCAATGACCACAATAACTCAGACATCTAGAGACCCTTCAACAGCACAAATCAAGGAAGGGAAACTCACAAACTCTATGACTAAAAAAGTGACAGGAGTTAACAACCACTGGTTATAAATATCACTTAGTGTCGACAGACTCAACTCACCTATAAAAAGGCACAGGCTAAGAGATTGGATAATAAAACAGGAATCAACATTCTGCTGTTTACAAGAACACACCGCAACCACAAAGACAGGCACCTACTCAGAGTAAAGGGCTGGGAAAAAACTTATCAAGCAAATGAACCTGAGAAACCAGCAGGTGTGGCTATACTAAACTCTGACAAAGTTGACTTCAAACTTAAATCAATCAGAAGAGATGGAGAGGAACATTTCATACTCATAACAGGAAGAGTTCATCAGGATGAAGTCTCAATCCTGAATATCTATGACCCTAATATAAAAGTACCCACGCATGTAAAAGAAACATTACTAAAACTCAAGGCTGCCATCAAACTGCACACACTACTAGTAGGAGAATTCAACACTCAACTCTCAAAAATGGACAGGTAAATCAGACAGGAACCTAACAGAGAAAAAAGAGAGTTAATGGAGGTAATGAAGCAAATAATCTTAACAGACATTTATAGAACATTCCACCCAAATAGGAATGAATATACCTTCTTCTTTGCAGCTCAAGAAATCTCCTCAAAAATTTACCATATATTCAGTAACAAAGCAATTATCTACAAGTACAAAAAAAAATAAGGAACCACCAGTGTCTTATCAGATCATCATGGATTAAAGTTAGAATTCAACAACATGGCTACCCCCAGAAATCCTACAAATTCATGGAAACTGAACAGTCAATTACTGAACCACGCATGCATTAAGGAAGAAATAAAGAAAGAAATTAAAGTCTTCCTGGAATTCAATGAAAATAAAGAAAAAACATATTCATCCGTATGGGACACTATGAAAGCAGTCCTAAGAGGAAAGTTCATAGCACTAAGTACCCACTTAAAGAAAACATAAAAAGCACACATTGGAGTCTTAACACCCTACCGGAAAGCTCTAGAAAAAAAAGAAGCATACTCACCTAGGAAGACTAGAAGTCTGGAAATAATCAAACTGAGGGCAGAAATCAACAAAATAGAAACCCATAAAGCAATCCAAAGAATTAATTAAACAAAAAGTTGGTTCCTGGAGAAAATCAACAAGATTGATGAACCTGATCCAAACTAATCAAGAAAGGAGAGAAAATATGCAAATTAATAAGTTCAGAAATGAAAAGAAGGAATAACCACAGACACAGAGGAAATTCAGTGAATCATTTGATCTTATTACAGAAGTCTGTAGGCCACAAAACTAGAAAATCTGAAAGAAATGGACACTTTTTTAGATAAATACCATATAGGAAAGTTAAACCAGGAACAGGTGAACAATAGAAATAGACCTGTTAGTCATGAAGAATTAGAACTGGTTTTCAAAACCTCCGTACCACAAATGCCCAGGAACACATGGATTCAATGCAGAATTCTACCAGAACTTCCAAGACGACCTAATACCTATACTCCTTAATGTATTTCACAATATAGAAACAGAAGAATCATTGCCAAATTCTATTTATGAAGCTACAGTTACTCTGATACCAAAACCGCACAAAGACTCAACCAAGAAAGAGAATTATAGGACGAACTCACTCATTAACATCGATTGAAAAATCCTCAACAAAATACTGGCAAACAGAATCCAAGAACACATTAGAAAAAGTATCCATTATGATCAAGTAGGCTTCATCCCAGAGATGCAGGGCTGGTTCAACATACGAAAATATACCAATGCAATCCATCATATAAATAAATCGAAAGAAAAAAAATGATCGTTTCATTAAGATGCTGAAAAAGCATTTGACAAAATTGTACATCCTTTATGATAAAAGTCTTATAGAGATTAGGGATACAAAGGTCATACCTAAATATAATAAAAGCTATATACAGCAAGCCGACAGCTAACATCAAATTAAACAGAGAGAAACTCAAAGCCATCCCACTAAAATCAGGAACATGTCTAGGCTGTCCACCCTCTCCATAACTCTTCAATATTGTGCTTGAAGGTTTAGCAATAGCAATAAGACAACATAAGCAGATCAAGGGGATTCAAAGTGGAACGGAAAAGGGAAAATTTCGTTAATTGCAGATGACATGATAGTATACATAAGCGACACGAAAAACCCCAACAAGGAACTACTACAGCTGATAACACCTTTAGTCATTGGCAGGATACAAGATCAACTCCAAAAAATCAGTCGCCCTCTTATACAAAAATGATATGGAAGTTGAGAGGGAAAGCAGAGAATCATCATCTTTCACGATAGCCACAAACTGCATCAAATATCTTGGGGTAACTCTAACCAAGGAAGTGAAAGGTCTATTTCACAAAACTTTACGGCATTGAAGAAAGAAATTGAAGAGGATACCACAAAATGGAAGGATCTCCCTTGTTCTTTGATTGGGAGGATCAACATAGTAAAAATGGCAATCTACCAAAGGCTATTTATAGATTAAATGCAATCCCCATCAAGGTCCCATCAATATTCTTCATAGATATTGAAAGGACAATAATCAACTTTATATGGAAAAACGAAAAAAACCAGGATAGCCAAAACAATCCTATACAATAAAGGAACATCTGGAGGAATTACAATCCCTGACTTCAAAATCTATTACAGGGCTACAGTAATGGAAACAGCGTCTTACTTTCATAAAAACAGACAAGTCAACTAATGGAATCATATAAAAGACCCGGTTTTTAGCCCACAAACCTATGAACACCTCATTTTCGATAAAGGAGCTAAAAGTATACAATGCAGGAAAGAAAGCTTATTCAGCAAATGGTGCTGGCACAACTGGATGTCAACCGGTAGAAAAATGAAAATAGACCCATATCTATCACCAAGCACAAAACTCAAGTCCAAATGGATCAAAGACCTCTACATCAGTCCGAACACACTGAACCTGATAGAAGAGAAAGTGGGAAGTACCCTACAACACATGGGCACAGGACATCGCTTCCTAAGTATAATCCCAGCAGCACAGAAATTAAGGGCAACATAAAATAAATGGGAACTACTGAAAGGGAGAAGCATCTGTAAAGCAAAGGACACTGTCACTAAGAAAAAAAGGCAACCTACTGACTGGGAGAAGATCTTCACCAACCCCGCAACAGACAAAGGTCTGATCTCCAAAATATATTAAGTACTCAAGAAATTTGACTTTAAAATGCTAATCAACCCAATTAAAAAATGGGGCACTGAACTGAACAGAGAATTCTTAACAGAAAAAGTGCGAATGGCCAAAAGATACTTAAGGTCATGCTCAACTTCCTTAGCGATCAGGGAAATGCAAATCCAAACAACTTTGAGATATCATCTTACACCTGTCAGAATGCCTAAAATCAAAAACACCAATGATAGCCTTTGCTGGAGAGGCTGTGGAGAAAGGGGTACCCTAATCCATTGCTGGTGGGAATGGAAACTTGTGCAATCACTTTGGAAATCAGTGTGGAGGTTTCTCATGAAATTTGGTATCAACCTACCCTGGACCCAGGAATACCACTCTTGGGAATATACCCAAGAGATGCACTATCATATGACAAAAGCATATATTCAACTATGTTCATAGCAGCATTATTTGTAATAGCCAGAACCTGGAAACAACCTAGATGTCCTTCAATAGAAGAATGGATGAAGAAAGTGTGGAATATATACACATTAGAGTACTACTCTGCCATAAAAAACAATGACATCTCGAATTTTGCATGTAAATGGATGCAAATAGAAAACACTAACCTGAGTGAGTTAACCCAGACCCAAAAAGAGGATCATGGGATATACTCACTCATACTTAGTTTCTAGCCATGAATATAGGTCACAGAGTCTATAATTTGTGGTCCTAAAGAAGCTAAATAAGAAGGTGAAACCAAAGATAAACATATAGTTATTATCCCTGCTATGGGAAATAGACAAGATTGCTGGGCAAAAAATTGGGACCTTGGGGTGGGGTGGGATGGGGGTAAGGGGAGATGAGGAGACAAAAGTGAGAAGAGGAGCATGGGGGAACTTGGGGTAACGGGATGATTGGGGATAAAACATGGTTGGATAGAGGAGAGGGAATCACATAACTTAATTAAGTAAACCACCATAGGGTTTGAAAGAGACATGATCCTAGAGTGGTGCCCACGTGCCCAAGGCAATGTCGCCAGTTAGTTACTTAGGCAGCTGATGATAAGGAACCTGAAATGACCCTATACTATAGCCATACTGGTGAATATCTTGCATATCACCATAGAACCTTCATCTAGCGATGGATGGAGATAGAGACTGAGACCCACACTGGAGGATCTAAGCTCCCAAATTCCCAATGTGGAGGAGAAAAGAGGGAGAACATGAGCATGGAAATCAGTACCACGAGAGGTGCGCCCATCTCCCAAGAAAGTGGGGCTGATCTATTGGGAGCTAACCAAGGCCAGCTGAACTGTGACTGAAAAAGAATGGGATAAAACCTGACTCTCCGAACATGGCAGACAATGAGGGCTGATGAGAAGCCAAGGACAATGACATTGGGTTTTGTTCCTCCTTCATGTTCTGGCTTTGTGGGAGCCTAGCCAGTTTGGATGTTCACCTTCCTAGACCTGGATGGAGGGGAGAAGGCCCTAGACTTTCTACAGGGCAGGGAACCCTGAAAGCTCTTCAGACTGGGGAGGGATGGCGAGAGGAGTGGGGGGAATGGGAGAGGGGCTGGAGGAGGGGCAGGGAAATGTGAGGCTGGGAGGAAGCAGGGATGTTTCTTCTCAATAAAAATAAATAAAAATACAAATAATAAAAACATTGCCATTTTTCTTGAATTCTCAGTAGTCCTCATTGTTCGCTATGTTCAGCGAGTCCAATTTTATCCTAGGCTTTTTCACACACAGGCCAGCTGGCCTTGGTGAGTTCCCGATAGAACATCCCCATTGTCTCAGTGTGTGGGTGCACCCCTCACATTTCTGAGTTCCATGCTCGTGCTCTCTCTCCTTCTCCTCCGGATTTGGAACTTGAGATTTCTTTCCAGTGCTCCAAGGTCGGTCTCTGTCTCCTTTCATCGCCTGATGAAGGTTAATATTCAGGAGGATGCCTATAGGTTTTTCTTTGAGTTCTACTCATTTAGCTTCTCTAGGATCACTAATTATAGGCTCAATGTCCTGTGCTTATTTTAGAAACCAAATATGACGGAGTACATCCCATGTTCCTTTTTTTGGGTCTGGCTTACCTCACCCAGGAGAGTGTTTTCTATTTCCATCCATTTGTATGCAAATTTCAAGAAGTCCTTGATCACTTAAGGTCATGCTCAACTTCCTTATCTATCAGGAAAATGCAAACCAAGACAACTTTAAGATAACATCTTCCACCTGTAAGAATGACTAAAATAAAAAACACCAATGATAGCCTTTGCTGGAGAGGTTGTGGAGAAAGGGGTGCACTCATCCATTGCTGGTGGGAATGCTAACTTGTGCAACCACTTTGGAAAGCAGTTTGGCGGTTTCTCAGAAAATTCGGGATCAACTTATCCCTGGAGCCAGCAATACCACTCTTGGGAATATACCCAAGGGAGTCTAATTATACAACAAAACTATATGTACTACTATGTTCATAGCAGCATTGTTTGTAATAGCCAGAAACGGGAAAAAACCTGGACGCCCTTCAATGGAAGAATGGATGAAGAAAGTAGGGAATATATACATATTGGAGTACTACTCAGTAGTAAAAGATAAATTCCAATATTACAATCCATATGTTTTTACTGTGATTTAAACACACACATACAAGTTAATGCACAATCACTGATGATATTTCAACTTAGGGGGTTATTCTGGGGTTGTCAAAAGCCTAATCTCTAGAGGGGATCTTAGAAGGCCATGATGTGACCCCAAGTAAGA
>JABTXL010007830.1:0-12075 GCA_025134845.1 Neodon shergylaensis
ATTTTTTAAACTGAAGTTGCTATATTCCAGACAATTTTGAAGAACTCCTTTAAAAAAGAAAAACCTTAGAAAATTAAGATTTCTATTCTAGTCTAAAAGGAAAAATATTTCATGACCAATCAGTAAAAATTAAATATATTTTAGATTATCAAACAAAAAATCATAGAATTGTGGGTTCCTATAATAATGTTATTGTAAATCATCTACTTACAATACTACCAGTAACATCCCATTTTTAAAAACAAATCCTTAAAATCCAATTATTAATTTTATACCATTAAAAATCTCTTTCCTACAGGTACTACCAACCTTTCACATTTAGTCTTATGGGATCTTAGCTGCTCTCTGACACTTGTTAATTTCTTTTTGTTGGACCTCATTATTGTACCTCCTCTTCTTTCGGTATATATAAAGTATAACTTCCAAATAAATCTTTTTTCATTCCTTACTAAATTCATATTTTCTATAAGTTTTCAAAATTCCTTTTTCCTCCTCCTCTCTATTTTTAATCCAGAATTAGATATTTAAAAAATTTATGCATCCAAAGTTTTTTATGCTGCTAAGCACTTAGGCCAAACACAATTTATTGCTTCTTTATATTTTACTCTTATGTGTTAATGAAAAATCCTCAGTGGGAAACCATTTCTGCACTAATTCTTCTATTCAATTTTGTAATTGTGCTTTCCTTTAAAAAAATGTGGAGACCAGTAAGATGGCTCAGCAGATAAAGATGCTTTCCACTAGACCTGATAATCTGAGTTCAATTCTTGGGATCCACATGGGTGGGAGAGAAGCAACTCCTGCAGGTTTTCCTCTAACTTTCTCACCCGTGCTGTTGACATGCATGTGTGTACATGCATGCTTATGCAATCATACACACACACACACACACACACACAGAGAGAGAGAGAGAGAGAGAAATGTAATGAAAATTTTTACAGTAATTGGTTACTTTGCTAACAAATCTTGATCTTTTTTGACATGTTTACAACAATTAGCATTTGTAGTGTTTCTGAAGTTTTTATTTTAATATCAAATGCACCTTCAGTTATTCCTACCGAGACTCATGTTTTTGTTTCATCAAATTTTCACTTTGTTTTGACATCCTAATATCTTTACAGGTATTTATTTTTATCAGTACTATGCATTTATTCATTGAAAAGGTCTGTAAATAAATAAATATAATTATGTCTCAGTTTAAACTATACTAAATGATGTTGTAAAACATAAATAAACGTTAGTCTCTTACTGCTTAGAGATTACCACCTACTTTTGTGCTGAAGAAATTCATTTCAAAGTTTCTATATCTTCTTGGCAAAGTTCTGCTAAAAATAATATTTTATAGAATTAATATTTCAAAACATACATTTCCTACTTTATTAAAATAAACAACTAAAATAAACCTAGTTTATAAAAGACTTATTGATAAATTTCATATTGGAAGAAATCAACTTTGTACACAAATACAGTGCAGCTAAGTCAACAGTGGTTACATAGAGAAGAGATCCATTGTTGGGTTCCCAATTCAAAGACAGAACTTATTCTGGGGTATTTATTTAAAAGGTATGCTATCCCTCAGGTCAAAGTCAACTTAGCAACTATGACACATCTTGCATTACCACTCATGCTTAGGGAAAGGTAATAAGAAAAAGAAAAAAACAGAGGAAGTTGTCTTTAACTGAACTCAAATGAAAATCCATACTGTCTCACTAATATTGGCACCAGGCTGATTTAACACCAGTAAATGAGGAGAATGTGCTGGAACAACAAAGCAACATAGGCAGGAGCAACTATGTGGGGATCTGACTGGGTAGGACTTCCATCAGGATCTTTGTTGTGTGTCGCTGTACTTTAACCTGCATCCTTATTTTTGCAACTTTTTCAACTATTACTCCAAGTTGCATAAGAAATGACATGAAAACATCATTTAGATAAGGAATATAAAATTGTTGGGTTGCTTTGGTAACCATGACTGCTACTCAACAGGAATATAAGAAACTTGTGGCTGACTGCTGACCTTTGGAGCCCTTCACAAATGTGCCACCCCTTCAGCTCCACAAGCTGGGCAGCTTTGAAATCTCTGTTGTCTTCCTACAGCGCTAGTCATCATTTTTCTGACAGTGAGGACCAGTTTTGTTTTGAAGAGAAGTTAGAGATATTGTTACATGAAAAAGTAAAACCTTTATGGTTTTGTGTAAGTTAAGGCTACCTGACAGGACAAGGAGTCAGGGTTAGGCGCAATTATGTGGGCAGCACTTGAAAACTGAGGAATCCAAGTTAGACCTTACAGCTCAATTAGCTGTTGTCCTTGTTTTCTCAATAATGCACAATTAAAATTTTCTATGAAATTCTATTGCATTAAATAAAGTCATAAAAGTTACTGAGCAGAATCTGTAAATTAAATAGGAACATGTCTTATCTCAATATAATATGACTGTAGGCACCTGAGTGTTTGTCAAAAGGAGACAATAAGCTAAGGTTCATTATCTTTTTTTTTGACAAAAAAGATTCATTGTGAAAGAAACAAATAACAAAAACATATACTTTCTGCATAAATTAACAACCAAAGGCTACCTTACAGCTACTTATGTATATATTTTTTCATTTATTGTGATTCCTTTTAGTGGGAAACCCACAGTAAGACCCTAAATTTGGAAAAAGTTTAAAGATTTTGTGGTTATTAAATAAACACACCGTTTCTTTCCTCCAAGTAATTTGCCCTTCTTTAACAAGACCATACACACATACATACACACAATCACACAGGAGCAGCACCAATATATCTACTCAACTGCAATTTTCAAAAATTAAAGATACCAACAAAACTTGATTAAACCAATGAATCATATCTTTGCCTCTTCCGTAGATTTTGTTAATAAATGTCCAGTGAAGAACTCTAGTTTTAAAAAAAGCCATTAATGGAGTATGAATTAGAAAATAACTATATGTTATTGTCTAATATTCATGTAGCAGCAAAACAGTTATTGTCAACATTCTAATGCACCTCATTTGTAATTCTTTGCAAGAAGGATCGTAATCTTGCCAGTTCCAGATTTTAAACTAAATTAAACCAAGCGAACTATGATTATTTAAAAACAAAGGAATTCTGCTTACAAAAATTATCTTTATAAACAAAACCATATAGCAAATAAAATACAAAGTATCAATAAAAAATATTGAAATCAACTTCTATGGCCGACTCTGAAAGATAGGGAAAGATGATTTTTACAATATATTTATTTTACACTGTCTTGGATCTCTTTTATGCTATGGAGGTAAAGCCAGCTGTCTGAGATACATATTTCTTACAAATTTCAAGAGAACGGTTGCCATTTGATTGCAGGTCATCTATGACTCAGAGAAGTCATAAATTGTTTAATCACATGAGGTTCAATGCATCATTTCATTCTTCTGAACTCTCTCTCCTCTTCAAAAATGATGGATTGTAATACATATGTACATCTAATCTCCAAGAAGACACCTGCTAGATCGCGGGCAGTGTCCTCAGTGTGGCTATAAAACCTTCAGCCCAGATACTCATCCATGAGAGATGAAGACTAGGGATAAGGAGGCTTGGTGAGACAATGGAGAGGAGCACACTGTGAGCTGGAATGTGGCTGCTCCTCAGGGAGGGCAATGTCCAGACTGAAAGTGAGAAAGAAGGCAGTTAGCAAAAATATACTGGCAAACAACCACATGTACTACGGTGGTCAGACAAATTATTGCACTATATATTTAAACACATGAACAAAAATTTTGTGAAAAAAATTGTTTAAATTCAAAGCATGCCAAGAAAAATTCATGTTTTAAAGCAAAGCATGAAAAAAAAGAAAAGAGAGAAAAGTAAAAATGTAAAGAGAAACTTTAGGAACTGATACATGAACTTGTCCCCCAACTCACGTATTCAATTTTTGCAGTCTCCAACTACAAGATCTCTAGGTGGCAATAAAGTGTCACTAGATCAGTCCCTTTCTAACTTTATTATAGGTACAAGTCATCCAAAGATCTTGGTAAAGGAGACACTGAGTTAGTAGGGCCAGGGCCAGTAACGGACTCTGGAGTCTGTATTTCCAATGTGCTTTCTGTGGTTCAGATGGTGCTAGCCAATGGACAAAGATACTAAATACTAACATTTATAAGTATCTAGAGTTAACTATAGAGACTCCAAAAGACGATCAATTTGATTGTGAAGCTTAAGTTGTTCTTAGGGTTCTTCAACTTTGGTTTGGTGGTCTGAAAAAAAAAAAGAAACCTGACAACTTTTATGACATTTTACATTTGTTAAGTGAACGATGGGGTCTTCAACCGACAGGCCATCTCTGAGAGCCTCCAGCTGTAATGAACCTGATCTCAGACTCCTTAATGTCTTGTTGAATAATCTTGAAGAATAAAGTAGTAAAACCATTAGGTTCCCAAGGGTAAAACTACAAAACACATTTGGGTGGATATTTTTTAAAATGTAACGATCAACAGAGAGAGGGCACCATGGGGACTTTTTCAAATTAGAAAACAAGTTCTACTTTCCCATATATTATGAATTTTAATATCATAACTCATTTCTGTTGGGAGTGTTGGTCATAACTATTCAAAGTTTATTATTTATTTGATTAAATAATGTTAAAAACAATATTATCGATGGATTAATTAAAAATTGGATTAAACACATATTTTGAAGCTTTGATATTGAAATTGTCAATCAGATGTATCTGTTGAACATTCATATAAAATCATAATTAGGAAATATTTAGTGAGAAGTTACTTCCTTCCTGAACTCTTGGAACCAATGTAAATTTAGTTTAAAAGGAAACTGATGTACTACACTGATTATGATGACCAATGGTACAAATTAGTTTGTATAGCACAAATGATAAAAATCCAGAGACTGAAATTGGGGTTCGAAGTGAAAACCAGAAAAACAAAGCAGCCAACCACTCAAGAAATCTTACCTCTACCAAGGCTGGGTGACCACAGACGAAAGAGACAAAGCCTCTCTTTCTCTCTCATTTGATATTTTAGTGCTGGAATTAAGGGTGTATGACTCCTTAATACCAGCATTAAAGGAGTAGACCACCACCACCTGGATTTGTTTCTGCAGTGATCTTGTGTAGCCCAGGGTGACCTTGAACTCACAGAGATCCATCTGACTGTCTCCCAAATCCTGGGATTAAAGGTGCAGGTCACCATTGCCTGACCTCTAGTGGCTTTAGCTTTGCCTCTGGTCTTCAGGCAAAATTTATTTATCAAAAATACAAATAATATATCACTACAATTTTTCCTATTTTTTTTCTTTTTGATGATGCTTGGGAAGGAACACAAGACTTCATACAGTTTAGGAAAGCAGTCTGTGATTAAGCCACAGCTCTAGCCCATGTGTATCAAATGCAGCAAATACAAAATGGTGGAAGAAGATCCAAGAAGGCAGTGTATGGTTAATCAGTTAATGATATAAGGAAAAAAGTCAATGTTGGGTAAGCTTCCCAGTAGTCAATGGTTAAGGAAATAACGGATTAAAAATAAATCAGAGAGACTTTCCTCAGACCTTGTGGTCTTTTGTAAGTTAGAAATAATTTCTTTCTATGAAATTAATCTTGAAGTACAGCATAAGTTATAGCAAGTAGTATTATGGTAATCATGTTATGTAGGAAGACCTTGTAGGATACAGTACTCTTCTTCCTAGAATGTTTTTTGCACGGCTAGCAAAGGATAACAAAGGCCAAGCAGGGGTTATAGTTCAGTTGGCCCAACATTTTGATGTGTCATTCATGATGACTTTACTCCTATTTCAAATTTGTTATAAAGTGAAAGCTAGTATCAGTATTTTAAGCTTGCATAAAATGTAGTAGCATCATGTGTTACATATATATATATATATATATATATATATATATATATATACATACACACCAACCTATGGAAAACATTATTAACTGAAAAGTTAAATTATTTTAACATAAACATTTGACATATTATTACTTAGGGAATACCATGAATTCAGTTTCCATTTTGATTGCTAAATATCTTTAGAAGACCACTTGTTATTCAACCTTTACCATAAATAACTTTTCACTGGAAGAACATGGTAACAGAAAGCCCAACAACTCATTACTAAGACTTTTAAGGTATTAAATTGGACATATCTTCAGGAAGTTTGGCATATATTCAAAAAGGTTATTATTTTTCTTCATTTTTTCCAGGTAAACACAACTTAGTAGATGTGAAGACATGATAAATATTGCACATTTTTATATATTTAAATATTATGTCCAAGGCTATAACATCATTCCCCATTGCATCATTACAGGTATCATTTTTTAATAACTTAGAATAGAATCAGCCTGCAAATAGTTCAAAAATTGAATTATATTTATTGAAACATAACGTACTGTGTTCTTACCTTATATTTAAATGTTATTTTGAGGTGTTTTCCATTTTCATGACTTATATAGATTGTGGGTGAGACTCCAAATAAAAACTTTAATTAATACCAAAACACAAAGTATATAGATGTTGGGCATGGTGGCATAAACCTGCAATTAAAGCTTTTTGGGAAGCTGGGACAAGAGGATCACTTGAAGCCCAGGAGTTCATGGAATTCAGGATAAACCTAGACAACATAGAAAGACTATTTCTCAAAACAAAACAAAGAAACTATATATGGAAAAGTTCTACATTTTCAGTGTAAGAACACTTTATTAAGAAATCATAACGAAATCATATACCTTAAATGTTACATGACTAGAACATGTGCCCAGCCCTGAATTTGACCCCCCAGAACTTAAAAAAATGTTACAGTTATATGAGTATATATATATATACACATAAACTGGAGAGAAGTAAAAAATAAAACTTTTCTTTTCAAATTGAGAAACAAAGAGAATACCTGATTAGAAATTAGTCAACATTTCTTAGAAATTTTTCCCATGTTTCACTGAATATCCACTTCTCAATTCGAAGAAACTGAGCCAGCATAGGTGACTTAAACAAGCTTTCTTTGTTCTGTCAACTATAGGAATATGACTGATTCCTTATCTGAGGTGCAGCTATGCTCCATTGTGGACAGGGATGGATGTTAAATCACTTGGCTCAGTTGTTCTGTCTGCCTAACCCTGATTTTTCCCATTTAGAAGAGTATAACTGCTTAGCCTGTGGGGAATCAAACTAACAAACACGAAGAACTCAGTATGAGTTCTAATGTTGGTCGTGTGTCGCCTTTTCTGCCCAGAAAGAGTAAGATGGCAGCACGGGACTGACTCATATCCTCTTGTAGCAGAAGTCACTCTGAAGGGGCGGGAGGTATCCTTCCAAATCTCTATATAGTAATCATTTCTCTGTGTGTACTATAGTGAGGAAGAGAAGAAGTCTGTTCTAGACATGCTACATCTATTTGAATAGAAACTAGGAACATCTGCAATTCACTACATTGCTTTTCTTTCCATAAATCACCCCCACAGACAAGAAGCGCCAACATTCAGTAACCTCAGAAGAGAATGAATACATTCGCATTCCTGTCTCATAGAAATTATTAAAGCGATAGTATTCCAACTCTTCTCAAGCTAACTGAATTGGTCACAAAACAAATAAGATTTTGGTCAGGGATGGTAGTGTACAGAAGTATGAATTCTAACAGCAGACTGGACAGACATGCCAGGCCCTTTATCAATGACTTTTCCCAATGTCTGTTTTCATCCTTACCTCATAAGAAAATATATAGCAACAGAAACAGCTTTTCAAATTACACATGCAGGCTTGTAAGAGATAGGATTACAAGCCAAAAGTTTGACTCTAAAGCTCATCTACTCACTCATGTAGTCAACATTTATGGATCATCTGTACTGTGTCGACACTACCCTGGAGCCCCAAATAAAGGAGGTTGCTTTGAAGAGTGTACACTATAATAGGCTCAGACCCCATGTTCCCAATTACTATACTATAGAATCCCTCTCAGATCAACTTGAACATTTATACCAATATTTATACTAATATTCAGTTACTTACATAATTGAAATTATCCAAAATTGGCTATTGTTATAAATGTCATTAATACATTAGTAAACTGTTGTTTATCATGAAGAGCTGGAGAGATGGCTCAATAATTAAGACCATGTTATTCTTGCAGAGGACCTGGGCTCAATACCCAGCACCCACATAGTGATTCACAGCAATCTGTAACTCTACTTCCAGGAGACCCAATGCCATCTTCTCTCCAAACACCAAACATGTATGTGGTGCACATACATACATCCAAGGAAAACATTCACACATAAAATAAACTAAATAAATCTAAAAAAAATACAGAACATTTCTGAGATAAATGTATGATCAATCTTCTCTAAGAGAGATCAATCAGAAGACACTGTCTAGTTACTACTTAACAATGTACTTTGGGGGCTGGCAATGCAGCTCAGCAGTAGAGCCCTTAGCATAGCACATGTGAGACCCTAGGTTCAATCCACAATAGTGGGGGCAATGTTACACTTACCTAGGCAATAAACCACATCACATACTAGCTTTGGATTGGTCATTACCCAATTACCCTAAGGTATGACCATGCATGTCTGCTACTGACAGCTGCTTATCTCAGACACACACATGGACCTATGTTTGGGCTGGTCCTTGCTTGATACATACAAGCCTTCTGGTAGGAGAACACGAGATACATTATGTATATTAATAAGCAGGCTCTAAAATAAATAAATAGACTTCAGATTCAAAAGTTTAGTCCAACAGAAGTGAGGATGAAGGACACTATGGAGATGAGGAGGTTATGATGAGATGCTGCTAGGCTGTGGGGAGTCACTCAGGATGGAGGTAACTAGTAACTGTCTTGGAGTACTTTAAACTGGAATATGAATTGTCAGTAAACTCTCCAGTTCAGTGTCTGTCTACAAACATGACTTTAAAACACTTCATTTCAGAGAAAGGAAAAATAATCACCGCATTTTTTTTTTTGGAATTCAGATTTGAATTTTTCTCTCCCTTTCCCCCTCCTTTTCTCCCTTCCTTTCTTTTATAGATTTTGGAGACAGTGTTATTCTGTATCACAAGCTGGCACTGAATTCAATATATAACTTATGCTGATCTCAAACTAAGCCTTTTAACACAGCCTACAAAGTCTTTGGGTTACAGGTATGTACTATCACAAATAGCATTCTTTATCTTTTCAGTTCAGTTTTAACAATGGGACTAAGTAGACAGAAAATGGAAATCCTTTTATAAAGTGTCCTAGAATGGACATTAGATATTTTTCATATATAATTGCATACATTTTCACTGTTTGTTTGTCTGAGATGTGTATTTGAAGGACAAAAAGATAAAAGCTTAACAATTACAGGTTTGAGATTGGAGGCAATGAAGTACTGGAATAACCCACATATTTGCTCACAAGGAGGAAATGAAGCAGTCTTTATTCTACCAGCTAGTGGTTGATGACATAGCACTAACTCCTGTGCATGCTCATAGGTAATATGGACTTCGAGTAACAAGGGTATAGTCATGTAGTCAATTCATGAAAAAGCATGCAATAACATAAAGATGCATAGGTAGCTATGGCCTTGGGAAGGGGAGCTGACATGCAGCTGGTGGGAAAAGGAAGAACCTGAGAATTTACCTGACAGTTGGGTAGTCTTGCCTCCCAGCTAGTTGTGAGCACTGTGGCGGTACGGAGGCAGCAGGCTGCTGACAATCTACAAGAAACTAATAAATTAGACATGTATACAAAGAGATGACATCAGGTGTTAGCAACATTAACTAAAATAGTTGCCTGAGATTTAGTGAGGAATGTGCACTTAGAAACATCTAGGTTAAGTATGTTTTCTTTGGGTATGGGTTTTCCTTGACTAATGTCAATAGAAAAGACAGATTTTTCCTTAATTAAATAAAATATTAGAAAAGAGCTAATGACATAAAATTAGTAGTAAGATTTTAAAAGTACTATGCCCTGTGTTCACTCATACTTGATGATTTGATGCCTCTAAAGTCAAAGAGTCGATCAATATAAAAAATCTTCAGCTTGTGAATTTGAACATGATGCTGATTACTTGATCAGCACATAGATCTGCTGTTCAAATATGGAATATATTCAGGTAACAGATTTTACTGTCAGGGCATATAGAAATATTGTTAAACTCACAGATATTTTGAGAAAGTCAAGCAATACTTTATTAACAGGATATTGACCAAGAAAATTATCTTTACGGTTTTCTGAAACTTGATTGCATTGAAAATAATTGTTAGCAGAAGTCTTAGGTGGTTCACTATATAAGAAAATTTTAGTAACATGGACCAATGAAGGAAAACAACCTTATTAATGGTACTCACTTTGTTTTGTTTTTGTTACTTTAAAGCCACATACTATAATTCATACTAGATTAACTACATGTTATAAGTTGTTAATGTGTTAATCATAAACTCCTAGAAAATGGGTATCTAAACCATCAAAAATCAGTCTGCTTTCTGGCACTGGGTTCACAATATTAGAAATAATGCAAAAGGCTAGTTGAAAATGCATGGATAATATTTTTGCAAAAAAATCTGAAAAAAGGCAAAAAGGAGAGTTGGACTTCAAAATTATTCTTGAAGCATTTTCTTTGGTGAACAGTTTAGACATGTAGAAAATATTAAAGCCAAGTCACTTCAAATTCTGGATTTAAAGGGATTAGTTAAAACTCTACTGAGATGTATGCTTAAAAGCTCTTATGTAAGTAGGGCGTGATGGTGCCTGCTTTTAATCCCACACTAAAGAGGCAGAGACAGGTGGATCTTTGTGAGTTCAAGGCCAGCCTGATACACAAGAGCTAGTTCAAGGTCAGCCAGAGCTGTTACGCAGAGAAACCCTGTCTGGAAAAAAAAGCTCATATCTAAGTTTTTGCTATTCTAAAACCACTATATTCTATGTTATAACAAAACATACCAGAATTTGGTAATTTAGAATATCAAAATTCATAAAAGTGTTCTTATGTAAGACATTAGAAACACACAAACTTTCTAATGCAGTGTAGAAAGCAACACAAAGTAAGCTTGATTTGAGTTCTCTATAGCATCATTATTGAAGGGGCTCTTTTACACAATTATCTTTGTTACAGCTTAACTATTTATTATGAATAGGAATGAGGAAATCTGAATCTGTATTAACTGATATTTAGACTATCATACTTGGAGTTTTCCCCCCATTCTCTCAGAACCAGAGGGGGTCCCCTGTTTGTTGTTTTAGCCCTTTTCAGTTTGACCAAGCTCCAATGGTTCTCTTTTACAAAAACTCAAGTCTCTAGAAATTAATTCCTTTTATATTTAAAATCTCTGTCTGCTCCTTTTGTCTCTTCCAAAAACTTTTTTATCTGTATTATAATTTGGACAAATTTAGATAGCTAATTGAATTTTAATTGCGCCATCAGATATTCAATTTTTATGTTAACTAGGTGCATGCAGCCCTCCATTACGTAAGTATGATGGATGGGAAAATGATCTGGACATATATTCTGTAATCTTTACACTTTATATTGTCAGCAAGGGATAAATAAAACAATTCTAAAATAGAGCCTTAGCCTTTGTTGAATGGCAATCCTTAGAATCAACTAAAGTATCAAAATTCTTACTTTTTCAAATCTTCTGTATACCAGAAATAATTGTTTTGCAATGCAGTTATGACTTAGCATGCACTGAAAATACCCTTTCTGGTAATATTTAGAAATAGAGGGTCAAGACCACAGTGCACTCCCTTACTAAGCTGTCTGATTTGGTAACTCTTTGCATTTATAATGAACATCATGTTCTCTTTCCTTTTAAAAGATTTGTCATTTTTATTTTATGTGCATGAGTGTTTGCCTACATGTATGTATATGTATCATATTAGTGCTGGTAGCAACAGGTCAGAAGAGGGTGCCAGATACCCTGGCACTGTAGTTACAGGTAACTGTAAACCATGCGGTACAACTGAATTTAGGTCCTCTCCAAGAGCAATAGATTAAGAAACAACTGAGCCACCTCTCCAGTCCTACATTCTCTTTTAAAAATAAATCACTTTGCTGGGCATGGTGGTATATGTCTTTAATCCTAGCACTTGGGAGGCAGAGGAAAGCA
>JABTXL010007871.1:3123-18664 GCA_025134845.1 Neodon shergylaensis
AGAAAGAAAGAAAGAAAGAAAGAAAGAAAGAAAGAAAGAAAGAAAGAAAGAAGGAAAGAAAGAAACCCAGGTTGATCTCAGACTTCAAATTTTCCTGCCTCAGCCTCCGGAGTGCTGAAATAATATCCTGTGTTCCACCACACCCAGCTCAAACATTTTTCAAGAGGGAAAAGAAAAGTTTTAGGATTTGTTTTCAATAACACAACATCTTAGGGTTTCCATTGCTTTCAGCGAAATGCCAGGAACAAAAACCAAATTGGGGCAGAATGGGTTTTCAGCTTACATTTCCACATTGCTTTGTTCATCATGAAAAGAAGCCAGGACGGGAAGGAACTCGAGCAGGTCAGGAACCTGGAGGTAGAAGCTGAGGAAGAGGCCGTGGAGGAGTGCTGTGTACTGGTTTGCTCCTTATGGCTTACCCAACCTCCTTTCTTATAAAACCCAGGACCACCAGCCCATGGATGGAGCCACCCACAATGGGCTGGGCCCACCCCCATTAATAACTAGTTAAAAAATGCCTTACAGCTGGATCTTATGGAGGTTTCTTCTCAGTTAAGGTTCTCTCCTTTCAGATAACTGTGGTTTGTGTATCAGGTTGATATACGACTAGCCAGTACAAACAATTAGCCAGTTATAGGGGCACTATTCATAATCCCAGCACTAAAGAGGTTAAGAAAAATGTGTGCCATGTATTCAAGGTAAGCCTGAGCTACATAGCAAGTGTGTCACAAACAGAAAAACAAAACAAGGCCTCCCTCAGTTGGGCAGGCATGGGGCATGTGATATCTGTCTTCAAAATTAATAAAGTAAAAAAGAGCCAGGTGTGTTTTGCATGCAAGCTAGTAATCTAAACTCTTAGGTGGTAGAGCAGGAGGGTCAGAACTGGTCGAGGCCAGTTCCAAAGCATGTTTGATGCCAGTCCAGTAGTACAGGAGAAGATGTTTTAAGGGGGTCAAAAAGGAAATATACACAGTATAATCTATATTTAACATAGTAATAAGTTTTATGGACTTCAAAGAACTCAAGTTCAAATCCTTGATCCCTATCTTGTAGTTATATGCACCAAAATATATTTAACCTTTTTACATCTCCAGTCCTCATCTGTAAAGTAGAAACAAAAACAGTGGCTAACTTAAGTCATACAATGGTCATATGATTATCGATTAGACAAACATTGAACATTCCATTCTTGTTACAACAATTGCCTATTTTTTATAGTGTTTATAGTGAATGTCTAGAAGCATGAGTCAGAAAGACAGTGTGATGCTTAATTTTAATTGCCAAACTCGAATGGGTCATAAAATGCCCAGAGCACCAGGGGAGCCCACTTTTGGGTGTATGTAACTCTTCCAGAGCGGATTAACTGGTGGGTAGGAACACTGACTGGCCCTGAATATAGGCGGTACTGACGTGTGAACGAGCAGCCTCGTGTTCCTGCCACCATGGAACCACTGGGCACCAAGCCTTCCTGTGATGGTGGACAGTGTCCCCTTGAGCACAAGTCAAAATAGCCCTTCTTCCTTCAAGAGGCTTTAGCCAGGCACTTAATGAGAGCATCTGGAAAGAAATGATACAGGTTTGGGAAAGTAGGAGCACTGTCATTATAAACTTGACCACACGCCTTCTGGACTGGTGTGTGCGAGGCATGTTGAAGAGCCTGGAGCTATAGGGTGAGAGAAGCCCTAGCCCTCTCTCTCTCTTGCTCTCTTTCTCACAGAGATCCACCTGTCTCTGCCTCCCACGTGCTGGAATTAAAGGCATGCACCACTCTCTGTGCTCTCTTTCCTTTTTGCTTTTTATCCCTTTCTCTTTTGCTGTCTTAGTCGTTCTCGTTCTATCTTTTCTCTCTCTTGTTTCTCTCTTTCTCTTTTTCCCTCTTTTACTCCCCCTTTCTCTCTCTTTTTCTCCTTTTTCTCTCTTCTTCTCTCTCTTTCTCTTTTGCTCTCCCACGCTCTCTCTCTCCTTCTTGCACTCTTTCCCACTCTCTCGCCCTCTTTGTTTCTTTGGGTTTTTTTTTTTTTGAGACAGCTCTTGCTGTCCTGGAACTCACTTTATAGAATAAGCTGACCTGAACTCAGAGCTCCACCTGCCTCTGCCTTCCAAGAGTTGGGATTCAAGGTGTGTGCCATCATTGCTCAGCCCCAGCCTGGGTTTCTTAATGAGACACCTTCCCTTCTAAAAAGGAAGGAAAGTCCTGTGAGCAAAGCACAGGAGGGTTTTTTAATATTCAAACTTGAGTTTGAATTGTACCTCTACTACAGCAATGCAGTGGGTGAGAGAACTGCTGCCTGAACCCAGAAAGGGGGGAACTTTTAAAGGGGAAATGCCATAGTAAGGGGCATTCATATCCTGTCATCCTGGGATTGGGTAAGGAGGTCTTAGGGCAAAGTAGTCTCTGAAAACACTGGTCAGGTTTTGGGCACGAAAACCCTAACAAAGAGCCATTACTAACTGACAAGGTATCTTCAAGAGCAGACTGCCTCCTAGGAACATCTGAAGCCCGTTAAGGTTTATGTCCCTGCTCCATAGCTCCTTAATTGGCTATTTTCAGAGTATCCATCCAAATTGTGATATCGCAGCACATATCTGAGCTGAGATCCCCCCTCATTATATGGCTTAAGATGATGCCCCCTCTTTAAAATGGAGTCTGCAAAGTCAGGTCCTCATACCACCATTAACTCCAGTTCAGGGGATCCAAATCCCTGTTCTAGCCTTCACAGACACCAGACGTGCAAGTAGTGCATAGACATACATCCAAGCGAAACTCTCAAACACGTAAAGAAAACATCCTGAAACAAGACAGTTCCATTTTTCCTCCTGTTGAGGACTGCTTGCTTTTGGAATAAATAAGAATCACTGTGGAGCCTGTTTAAATCTCCTGGCCTCCTCCAAAGAGATTCTGATGCACCAGGTCAAGTAGAAGATGAGAACTATGGGTTTTAGACATCTCTGGTCATTTTAGGGTTTTTTGCTTTTTTTTCCCCCTCTCTTTATAGCTTATAGACTGGCTTCTGCTACAAGGCTTTCTTCTTGCTTAACATCCCAAATGCTCAGTGTACATTTGTACACCACCATGCCTGCCTGGCTTCCTTGGGTAATTCTTTGTTTTTGTGTTGTTGTTTATTTGTGTTTGAGACAGGTGTAGACCTGGATGGCCGTAATTCACTGTATAGACCAGGCTGACCTGGAATTTGTGACTGTCTACCTGTCTCCAACCCTGAGATATCAGGCTGTGTTTTCCTCTCTGACTCCCTAGCTGATTTTTATTCAATAAGAGACAAAATACACTCCCTCAGTTTGTGGGCTCCATGTCACACTTGGTTCATAAATAGCTTTTACTGGGCAGGTGAGGTGCTTCAGAGGTAAAGGCGCTTTTGGTCAAGCCCAGAAACCTGGGTTTAATGTCTGTGACCCACATGGCAGAATGAGAGGATGGAGGCCCAGATTCTTCTGACCTCCACATGTGCACTGTGGTACTGTAGTGTCTGCCCCCACCTTAGTTCAACATCCTTAGTCATCAGAGAAATGCAAATCAAAACAACTCTGAGATTCCATCTAACTTTTGTAAGATTGGCCAAGATCAAAAACACTGGGTGACAACTTATGCTGGAGAGGTTGAGGGGAAAAGGAAATACTTCTGAATTGCTGGTGGGAATGCAAGCTGGTACAACCCATTTGGATGTCGGTGTGGTGATTTCTCAGAAAATTAGGAAACAACCTTCCTCAAGAACCAGTAATACCACTTTTGGGTATATATCCAAAGGATGCCGAAACGTGCCACAAGGACATGTGCTCAACTGTGTTCATAGCAGCTTTGTTTGTCATAGCCAGAACCTGGAAACAACCTAAATGCCCCTCGACCGAAGAATGAATAAAAAAAAATGTGGTACATTTACACAATGGAGTACTACACAGCAGAAAAAAATAATAACGACAGCTTGAATTTTGGAGGAAAATGAATGGAGCTAGAAAACATTATTTTGAGTGAGGTAACCCAGATACAGAAAGACAATTATCAGATGTACTACTCATAGGTGGTTATTAAATATAAAGCAAAGAAAGCCAGCCAACAAACCACAATCCCAGAGAACTTAAATAACAATGTAGACAGTAAGAGGGACTTACATGTTACATAGCTCTAATCAACATAGGAAGTAGAAAGTATAAAAACACAAGATCTCCTGAGTAAATTTTGAGCATGGGGACTTTGAGGGAGGATTGAAGGCAGGAGGGGAGAGGCAGGGAGGGATAGAGAGAGAAATGTAGAGCTCAACAAATACCAATAAAAATAAAAAAAAATAATAAAATGTAGGAATTTATTTTTCTTTATGGGTAAGTGAACATATATGTTTGTGAGAATATGGAAGCCAAAGGGTGTTCTTTGGGTGTTGTTTACCTTCAGTTTCTCTCGCTCTCTTATTTTTTTTGTTTGTTTGTTTTTGTTTTTCAAGATGGGGTTTCTCTGTGTAAAACCCTAGCTGTCCTGGAACTAGCTGGAACCCACAGATCAACCTGCCTCTGTCTCCAGAGTGCTGGGATTAACGACCTTGTGCTATCACTGCCTGGCCTGTGTGTTTGTTATAAAGAATTTATATGAAAAAAAAATAAAAATAAATAAAGAATTTATGTGAATAAATGTTTTCCCTGCATATGCACTATGTTGGATCCCTTGGAACCTGGGTTATAGATTGCTGTGAGCCACGCTGGGTGCTGGGAATTGAACCTGTATCTATTTATTACCAGAGCAGTAATTGCTATTGAGCCATTTCTTCAGTTCCTTATTCTTTGACGCAGAATCTCTTATTCATCCAGATCTTGACATGTGGGTGTGACTAGCAAGCACTCAGGATCTGCTTCTCCAGGCAGGTTTTATATGCAAGGTCTGTCAGGCCTGACTTCTTTTTTAATAGAGGTTAAAGTTATGTTTTCCCTTGAAATATGACTTTTAATGGAGAATCCCAGCAGTAGGGAGGTAAAGGCAAGATTATCATCTTTGCAATGTATAGCAAGTTCAAGGCCATTTTGACCCTGTCTCAAAAAACTAAACCATGGGCTTATGATCCAGGGCCATGTTAATACACAACTTATAGGCTTTCGTGGAACAGTCGTGACTCCCATCATGCTAACAGGAGCCCCTTATTCTGTTCCAGAAGTTTCCAGAATGGCAAATAGAAGTCATTGCTGACTATGAGGTCCACCCCAACCGGTGCCCTAAGATTTTAGCCCAGACTGAGGCCCATGTGGCCGGGGCTGCTTACTACTATCAACGACAAGATGTGGATGCTGACCCATGGGGGACCAAGGTTAGAGAATACATGTGAATGAATGATTGGGGATTAGAGAAAATTAGTAAAAGCCCCTCCAACTATCCCTGTGAGGTTCCACATTACATCACCTTCCTTTCCTGACGTTGATACATAACCCAGGACAAAGTATCTGTGGTCCTGACAAATAGGCTGCCTGCTTTCTGGTTTACCTGAGGACATCACAGTTCAAAAGCCTGGGCCCTTTCAATATTTTAAAAATCTCTCTTACAGCCAGGTGGTGGTGACACACTCCTTTAATCCTAGCACTCGGAAGGCAGAAGCAGGCAGATTTCTGTGAGTTCCAGGCCAGCCTGTTGTACAAGGGCTACTTCTAGGACAGGCCCCAAAGCTACAGAGAGAGCTTGTCTTGTAACAAAACAAAACAAAACAAAACAAAACAAAATCTCTCTGGAGAAATGTTTTAGCAGTTAAGAGCACTGACTGCTGCTCTTCCCGATGTTCTGAGTTCAATTCCTAGGAACTGTATGGTGGCTTACAACAATCTGTAATGAGATCTGGTGCCCTCTTCTGGCATGCAGGCATACATGAAAGCAGAACACTGTATATATAAAAAAAAAATAAGTCGGGCAATTGGGGGCACACGCCTTTAATCCCAGCACTAGGGAGACAGATGCAGGGAGATCTCTGTGAGTTTGAGGCCAGCCTGGTAGACAAAGTGAGTTCTAGGACAGGCTCCCAACTACAGAGAAACCCTATCTCAATAAATAAATAAATAAATAAATAAATAAATAAATCTTAATTTTTTTTACTGTGTTCTGCATGCACTTATGGAGACCAAAGCACAACTGCTAGAGTTGATAGACCCTCCAGACCACCCCCCCTCAGGACCTGCAGCTAGCCAGCTCTCATGAGAACATCCCGTTTGCTTAGGGAAACAGAATGCCTATAGTCAGCACATGTGTCAAACTTAAAATATCAGCAGTTTACAAAAGAAACAACTCCCCCTATAAAGGACCCCAGCTTAACCGCTGTAACATCATTTCACAATGCTCTTGACAAACAAATGTAAGTGCAGAGTGAGGTCAGGGCCTCTGGCTGCAAAGCAGGATATTTATGACATAGATGTCTGTCGTCATACATCTGTGCTGGAAAAGGGAGGAACCAAAAGGAGACAGGATGTCTGTTGCCATAAATCTGTGTTGGGAAAGGGAGAACCAAAAGGAGACAGAATGTCTGTTGCCATAAATCTGTGCTGGGAAAGGAAAAACCACTTATGACCCCTGCCTCATTCCAACCAGACCAATAACCATGCATCTGCTTCTGTAATCTGCTTTGGCCCTCCTCTTTCCTATAAAAGGACCTTCCCCCAGTCTGCAGGGGGCAAGTCCTCCGAAAGACTTTGCGCCCACAGGTACCTGTGTTCACCCAATAAACCTCTTGCTATTTGCATCCGTGTGGTCTCGGCCTGTTCCTTGGCTTTGGGGGAGTCTCCTCTAGAGGGAAGTCCTCTTCGGAGGTCTTTCAGAGTCAGGTCTCTCCTTCCACCATGAGGGCCCCTGGGGATGAACCGAGGTTGTCAGGCTTGGCTGCAAACACCTTCCCTCACTGAGTCACCTCACCTCTTGCTGCTCTATTTTTGTTTTTGAACAAGGTCTCTACACTTAAGGCTGTCTTAGAACTCACTGTGTAGGCTGGCCTTGAACTCATTGAGATACCTTTGCCCTAGGAGTACTGGGATTTAAAGCACAGGCAGCCAATCCAGACAGGATCTGTTTTGTTTGTTTGTTTTGGGGAGATGTTTTATCGGTGTGATAAATAACCTGGCTATTCTGGAAGTGTGTAGACCAGGTTGACCTCAAACTCACAAAAAACTCCAGCCTTTGCCTCCCTAGGGCTGGGCATATGCAACCACTGCCCAGCTTGACTGCTTTGTTCTTAAAACTTTGTATTTCCTGGCTGTCTCTGGAAAATCCAGGGGCGGAGTAATGCAAGTCAGGGCTCAAGGGAGCCCTTCCTTATTCCTTAGAATCTTTCTGAGTAGGTGGTGAAGAGAAAGCAGGACAGTGAGGTGGGGATAAAGGCACTGTGTGCCACACCAGCATACCAACCTGAGTTTGACCCCTGGGACCCATGTAAAGGAGAAAGAGCCAAATCCATGAAATTACCCTCTGAGCCCCATAGGTACATTCATATATGTACAGGAATAATTTCTTAAAAATCAGGAAAAGAGCCAGGCGGTGGTTGCACTCTAGCACTCGGGAGGCTGAGGCAGGCGGATCTCTGTGAGTTTAAGGCCTCTGTAGATACTGCTTGCACATAAAAATAAATTGAAGGACAAAAAAAGCTTGCAATAATGATAGCTGGACTTAGTGTCAAAATGGCCTCTGTCACTCTGCCTTGCTTTTCCCTTCTCCCCAGTACATAGCAGGTGTGTGCATACACCTCCAATTTGGGCTGGTTTGCTATCCGAGGGGTAATGCTACTGCCAGGGATTGAAGTGCCAAATTTGCCACCCAGAAAGCCCCCTGATTGTGTGCCTACAAGAGCTGGCCGCATCACTCTGCTTGAAGGCTTCAATTTCCATTGGCGTGACTGGACCTCCTGGGATGCCGTGACTCCTGCAGAAAGGTACTCAGAAGAGCAGAAGATCTACTTTACCACCCCACCTGCACAACGTTTGGCCCTATTAGGCTTAGCCCCGCCCTCAGAACACCCTAGCACTACATCTGAATGTCCCAGTTCCATGCTTACCAAGCTTCAGAATTCCAGCAGAGCACGAAGCTAGCTTAGCCCCAGTGTCTCACCACCTCTCTCCCCAGGCCCTTGATACCTTTACCCTGTGGGTTCCCACTTTGGTAGATTTATTTGGGGTAGAATTTGGGCTTTGAAAAAGCACTTTTTTCAGTTTTTCAAAACAAGGTTTCTCTCTGTGGCTATGGCTGTCCTGAAACTCACTCTGTAGACCAGGCTAGCCTCCAACTCGGAGATCTGCCTGCCTCTGCCTCCCGAGTTTTGGGATTAAAGATGTGTGAAAGAAGCACATTTATTATGACTATTTCCTAAGGCTTGAAAACAAACAGAGTCAAGATTCAATTTACATTGGTCAAGACAAACACATTCAAAACAGACTCAAAATCAGCGGCTGCCTTCAAATATTGGACTCATGCCTGTTTTATTTCTGTGTAATACTGCAAAATACTATTTAGAGGTGTGGTTCTCAATCTTCCTAATGGAATTCCTCATGTTGTGGTAATCCCAAACAATAAAATCACTTTCATTGTTATTGAAATAAGTGATTTTGTTGTTTTGAATCATAATGTAAATGTTTCCCCAATGGTCTTAGGCTACCCCTATAAATGTCTTCTCCAACTACCTAAATGGGTCTTCACACACAGGCAGAGAATTAATGATTTAGAGTATCCTAGGGGTATGCACCCTTTAAATGGTACCCACCACATAGGGCTAAGCTAAGTAATTATTTAAATGAACTACTTTGAAACTAACCAATAGTAGTGATGTTATTACTAAAGGCTTAAAGAATCTTACCCTCAAGGCTGCCATCCATCCTCATGGAAGGAGAGAACCGACTCCTGGATGTTGTGGGAGCTGTGGGCTGCATTCTGCCACCCAGCTACTGCCACCGGCTAGCTTTACCCGAAATAACAACACACAAATGGTATTCTTTTAAACACTGCTTGGCCCATTATATCTAGCCTCTTCTCGGCTCACTCTCGCACCTGAACTAGCCCATTTCTAATAATGTGTGTAGCACCCCAAGGTGCTCTTACCAGGAAGATTCTAGCCTATGTCCATCCTCGGTCGGAGCTTCATCGCGTGTGCCCTGGCGATGAGCTATCGAGTCTGTCTGGGGCGTCTTACCTCATTTCCTCTTTCTCCCAGCATTCTGTTCAGTCTACTCAGCCTACCTAATTTTCTGTCCTCTTAAAGGGTCAAGGCACTCTCTTTATTTAACCAATGAAATCAACACAAAATAGCAGACTCCCACATCACCTGGAAGCTGTTCTCTGACCCCATTTACACATGTACCCCTCTCCCCATGAACATGTGATTTAAGAGGAAGAAAAGAGAAATGGTCAAGGGCTGGAGAGTTGTTTCATTGGTAAGAGCACTGGTAAGACCTCTTCCAGAGGTCCTGAGTTCAATTCCCAGCAACCATATTGTGGCTCACAACCATTATGGCCTGCATGTCTATCTGCAGGCAGAACACTGCATACATAATAAATAAAATCCTGAAAATAAAATTAAAAATTAATGGTCAGGCCTATAAGTTTTTTACTCCCAGAACTCTGAGATGAGTGCAAGATTAAAGCCAACCTAGGCTACAAGGCAATTCAGCATTTGTGTGTAGGCCAGAAGCATATCTTAATCTTCTTGAGGCTGGAATTTAGAGGCAGTTGGGAGCCATGTGCTGTAGATTGAGACAATCCCCCTGAACCTGATGCTTATTTGAGGTTTGCTAACCAGCAATCTACCTGTCTCTCCTGCATTTAGATAACAAACACACACCTTTGGTCCTGGCATTTTTAGGTGGTTGTTGGGGACTGGATTCAGACCTACATGCTTGCACTGTGGTCTGTTCACAGTGTGTTCTACACTTGGTCACAAATGAGCTTACTAACCCTGTAGCCACCAAGGGTATGCAACAAGAGCCAAATAGTAAGATCATCAAATCAGCTGTTCAGGAAATTTTAGCCATGCTGGAGTTCTGTGAAGTGCAGGGTGGAGTTCTCTCCACACAGCCGATGCTTTCTTTTGCCTTCAATTCTCTAGTGCTGGGATTACAGGTGTATCCCACACCGTTTATGTGGCAGCAGGCTTAGAACAGAGGGGCTTTGTACACACCATGCAAACTCTTCATTTCTGTCAACTTGACAGAAAACCATTGTCACCTGGGAGAGGAAACCCCAACTGAGGAATTGCCTAGATCAGAATGGCTTGTGGGGATTTTGTGGGATTGTTTTCTTTTTTGGGGGGGGAGAAGCTAATTGACTTAGAAGGGTCCAGTCCACAGTAGGGCAGCAGCTGGTGTAGGGTTAAGCCAGCCCCCTTAGAGGGCGGGCTTGCCTTGGGCGAAGGTTTACTTATAAATTGGCACATGGCCTCCCGCGCCCCCCTTCCTGTTTCCTGTGCTCCGCAGGAACATTGGATTTGTAAGTCTAATTTCCCCCATTAAAGCTGTGTATATATTTTTTACAATCTGCCTGCTTTCATTTGTGCAGTAACAAGCTGGTCATGGGCAGACAAGTAATTCTTGAGGTACTCACTCAGCCTTGGAGAACAGCAGAGTTGCCACCATAGCAGTGGCGAGGGGAGGGGCCAACATACAAATTTTTACAAGTTCACTATAGTGCCATGCAAATAATACAAGACCCTGTCTCTAAAAGAATAAATTGAATTTTAAAATCATTATTTATGATGAGATTCTCAGGTCCCAGGTTTCTTTGGTATCTGACAAATACTTTTCTGAGTATTGTATTTTCTTACACTCTAAAATTTTGTTTTGTTTTTCATTTTTTGGACAGGGTGTCTCTATGTAGACCAAGATGCCCTCCAAGTCACAGAGATACCCCTGTCTTTGCCTCCTAAACATTGGGATCAAAAGTATTCACCCCTCAAGCTCTGGATTAAAACTTTTTAAAAATAAAAGTTTTCAATTTTTTTTCTTTTTCTTAAGTCTATTGATAACATAAGAGTTAATTGGCATGTGTGGGCCAAGAAAACACAAGGCTGTCCAGCGAATAAACAGCAAACCAATATGCAAGCCAAGCCTGCAGATTCTCAGACTATTCTTCTGTTCCACTCCAGATTTCGGTCCAAAGAGTATTTCTATCCCACACTAACGTCACAAAAGCACTATGGGAACTTTTAAAAGAGTTTAACTTACACAGGTCATAGGTCTAAAGTAGAAAAGAATGTATAGGAAACATATTTAGTTTTGAGATTCTCTTATATGCTAAAGTAGCATTAGTCACCAGGCAGCTAACATGAATGGGAGAACATACAGTCCCCTCCATTTAAGGACTCCATTAATACATTTTAGAAATTCTGAGAAAGGAAAAGGCCCATACTGTGGCTTCTGTTCTCATGGCAAGCCACGACTAACTACATTTTAATTATTACTATCTATGTATGAATGACATGTATGTACCTTTGTGAAGGTGTAGAGTGTACATGTCCATGTATGAAGTTGTATGTGCACGTGTCTGTGCACGTGAGTGTAGGCATGAATTCCCCTGGAGCCAGAGCTACAGGCAGTTGGGTGCTGCAATCCCAGAGTGTTGCGAATCAGGGTCGGGTCCTCTGTAAGAGCAGTAAGTGTTCTAACTACTGACTCTTCTCTTCAGTTCCTTCATCTCTTTTTACTGTTGTTTCGGTTTGTTTCTTGTGTTTTTTGTTTGTTTCAAGAAAGGGTTTCTCTGTACAATGGTCATATGATTATTGATTAGACAAACATTAAACATTCCATTCGTGTCGCAACAATTGCCTATTTTTTATAGTGTTTATAGTGAATGTCTAGAAGCATGAGTCAGAAAGACAGTGTGATGCTTAATTTTAATTGCCAAACTTGAATGGGTCATAAAATGCCCATAGCACCAGGGGAGCCCACTTTTGGGTGTGTTTAACTCTTCCAGAGTGGATTAACTGGTGGGTAGGAACAGTGACTGACCCTGAATATAGGCGGTACTGACATGTGAATGAGCAGCCTCATGTTCCCTCCACCGTGTAACTACTGGGCATCAAGCCTTCCTGTGATGGTGGACAGTGTCCCCTTGAGCACAAGTCAAAATAGCCCTTCTTCCTTCAAGAGGCTTTAGTCAGGCACTTAATGAGAGTGTCTGGAAAGGAAATAATACAGGTATGGGAATGTAGGAGCACTGTCATTATAAACTTGACCACATGCCTTCTGGACTGGTATGTGCGAGGGGTGCTGAAGAGCCTGAAGCTATAGGGTGAGAGAAGCCCTAGCCCTCTCTCTCTTATTCTCTCTCACAGAGATCCACCTGTCTCTGCCTCCCACACTCTGGACTGGAAGGCATGCACCACTACCCAGTGCTCTCTTTCTACTTTCTTTCTTTCCCTTTTTCTTTCACTCCCTTAGTCTCTCTCATTCTATCTCTTCTTTCTCTCTTGTTTCTCTCTCTTTTTCCCTCTTTTACTCTCCCACACTCTCTCCTTTTCTTGTTTTTCTCTTTTGCTCTCCCACGCACCCTCTCACCTTCTTTCTCTCCTTCCCTCTCTTTTCCTCTCTCTCACCCTCTTTATTTCTTTTTTTTTTTTTTTTGAGACAGCCCTTGCTGTCCTGGAACTCACTTTGTACACTAAGCTGACATCAAACTCAGAGCTCCACCTGCCTCTGCTTTCCAAGAGTTGGGATTCAAGGTGTGCGCCATCATTGCCCAGCCTCAGCCTGGGTTTCTTAATGAGACACCTTCCCTTCTAAAAAGGAAGGAAAGTCCTGTGAGCAAAGACACGTTATTTTTTTAAAATAAAAATAAGAATTGTCAGTTTATTATGCTATGCTTGTAAGAAGACTACTACCAACCAAGCCAGTTGGAATTTGAAATCCCTTATCTCTCCCCATGTAGTTGAGAGTGTAAAATCAGACCTGTTGAGATGACACAAGGAATTTTGAGAGAGATGTAGCAGCACACCCTGTAATCCCAGCATCTGTGGGGTAGGGGCTGGAGAATAAACATTTCAAGGTCATATTGGCCACACAGCAGGGTTAAGATCTCAACAAATCGAAACAAGAAGTTAAGTATACTTTCTTTTATTTTATTTTTTTTTAATTATACTTTCTGTGCTTGAGTGTAGTATCTAGGATCTGTCACCCCCAGGAACTCTCTGGCTGTTGGATAGTTCAATAATGGCACAGGGGGTAAGGTCACCGGTCACCTCCTGCCTAGCCTGATAATCTGATTTCATCTTTAGGTGCCACATGGTGAAAGAAGGGAACTGACTGACCCGTGTGCCGTGGTACATGCCTGTAAATAAGTTAATAAATATATGGTTATAAAAATGAGGACGGACTTTTGGTCACACTGCATGTGGACTTTGTTAATATCCAGGCTGGCATCATCTCTTCTGCACTCAATAAACTTAGCTTGAATTTTGCAGGAAAATGGATGGAGCTAGAAAACATTATTTTGAGTGAGGTAACCCAGATACGGAAAGACAATTAACACATGTACTACTCATAGGTGGTTATTAAACATAAAGCAAAGAAAGCCAGTCTACAAATCACAATCCCAGAGAACTTAGACAATAATTTAGACACTAAGAGGGACTTACATGTTACATAAATCTAATCTACGTGGGAAGTAGAAAGTATAAAAAGACAAGATCTCCTGAGTAAATTTTGAGCATGGGGACTTTGGGGGAGGATTGAAGGGAGGAGGAGAGAGGCAAGGAGGGGAGCAGAGAAAAATGTAGAGCTCAACAAATATCAATAAACATTTAAAAAAATAAAAAATAAAAAGAGGAATTTATTCTTTTTTTATGTGTAGGTGAACATACATGTCTGTGAGAATGTGGAAACCAAAGGCTGTTCTTTGGGTGCTGTTTACCTTCAGTTTTTTCTCTCTCTCTTTTTTTGTTTTGTTTTGTCTGTTTTTGTTTCTCAAGATGGGGGTTCTCTGTGTAACAACCCTAGCTGTCCTGGAACTAGCTCGAACCCACAGGGATCCACCTGCCTCTGTCTCCAGAGTGCTGGGATTAACGGCCTTGTGGTATCACGGCCTGGCCTGTTTGTTTTAAAGGATTTATGTGGATGAATGTTTTCCCCGCATATGCCCTATTTTGGATCCCTTGGACCTTGGGTTATGAATTGCTGTGAGCAACGCTGGGTGCTGGGAACTGAACCTGCATCGATTACAACAGCAGTAGGTGCTATTGAGCCATCTCTGCAGTCCCTTACTTATTCTTTGAGGGAGAATCTCTTATGGATCCGGAACTTGACGTGTGGGTGTGGCTGCAAGCTCTCAGAATCTGCCTCTCCAGGGCTGGTTTTATAAGCATGGTCTGTCCGGCCTGACTTCTTTTTTAATAGAGGCTCCATGAACCAAATTCATTTCCTCACAAGAGCACTTTGTGGCTGAGCCATCTCCATAGCTCCCACTATTCATAAATATTAGGTTTAAGAGCTGCCTCAGGACTGGAGGGGTAGCTCTTGGTAGAGTGCTTGCCTGGTGTCTGCTTTGCTTCTCCTTTCTGTGTTATCTTGTGACTGAAAGCAACTTGGGGTAAGTGAAGTTAAAACAACCCAGGACCAGCTGCTGCCTGGGAATGGTACTTACTGTGTACAGTGGACTGGGCCCCTCTAAGTCAATGAGCCACCCCACCTTATAAAAAAATATTACCAGAAAATCCCCACAGGCCAACCTTTTTTTTTTGTTTGTTTGTTTTTTTGTTTTGTCGAGACAGGGTTTCTTCATAGCTTTGGAGCTTGTCCTGGAGCTAGCTCTTGTAGACCAGGCTGGCCTCGAACTCACAGGGATCCGATTGCCTTGTTATCCGTGTTTGGCTTTTGTAACAGTCTCCATCTCCTGAGAAAGGAAGATGATGATGATGCTGTGAAGGTACATGTGTCTGTAGTTATAAGGATAAACATTTAAAAAGCAGTTAGGAATCATACTAATTTATAAAAGTGACAGTATTAAGTTTTTTTCTGATATCTGTATCCTCACAAGTCATGAGAGGGTTGACTAGACTTTTAGTACCAGCCATGGTTTCAATCTTGTTGAGTAGGTCTTACATCCAAGTAGACAGCAGGTTGTTTGCCAACAAAGTGTTTATTCTCTTACTGAACCTTTGTGGATAACTTGCATTAATGTTTTGGTTCAGATGTATCACAGTTGACTAGGACATTTGACTTGCTTCCCTCCCTTGACAGCATACATAGCACCTTCGAGTACTAGCTTACAGAGAGCAAGCTTGATTCCTTCTAGCCCTGTGTCCAAAGTACCTGATGTCTTCAGTAATAGGAACTTCCTTGATGGAGGAAGGTCATTGGCTAATAAAGAAACTGCCTTGGCCCATTTTATAGGTTAGAACATAGGTGGGTGGAGTAAACAGAACAGAATGCTGAGAGGAAGAGGAAGTGAGCTCAGAGGCCATGTTCCACTCTCCCAGGCAGACGTGATGAAGCTCTGACCCAGGATGGATGTAGGCTAGAATCTTCCTGGTAAGCACACCTCGGTGCTACACTGATGGAGGTGGGTCTTGTATCTTATCTGTTGCTTTCATTGGTTAAC
>JABTXL010007871.1:18674-71823 GCA_025134845.1 Neodon shergylaensis
CTTTTACATTTAAAGGGGGATATGATATAGATATGAATAATTTGCATTGGTATGGATTTTAAGGTCAATTTTGTTATATGTATATGTATTTCTGATCTTGATTAAGATATTGTGATTGCGTGGTTCATTTTAAAATGTAATGTATAATTAGGAAATATAGGTTGTTAATGGATAATAGTCAAGCTTGTAGTCATGTTAGTTAGATTTTCTAGATATATAGAGATATTTTAGTTAGATAGGCATTCTTCATATCTTTCAAAGACTGCAGAATATGGCATTTAAATGTTTTAATAACTTAGGGCTTTTTATGACTATGAGACACGTCTGCTCCTGGCAGCACCAATCTACTTCGAGAGGAAGATGGGCATCGAAGAGGATCCTTATGGAGTTTGATAGCCATTTGGGCAAGAAACTGCTCTTGCCTGGACTGATGCATAAACTAGACACAAAGAACCTGCAGAAAGAGGACTGCTGAACTTGCCAAAAGATGAGATGGTCTTTCGGGGTTCCTGATCTATAAAAAAGTCTACGAGACATTCTGCAGGATACAGCAGAAAATGACTGAACTGTCTTTGGAATTTTCTGCTTGATGAAAATGTCTGCTGGATACCATGGGCCTGTAGGCCGAAGATGGATGCCCCAACGGTACAGAGGAACTTTGGGTGACTGTCCAGGCAGCGAGATGTCTCTGTCATTTCTAGAGTTTTGGACTTCCTGTTTACTTAGGTATTATTATATCCTTCTGGAGTCTTTGATGGAGTTGAAGAATAAATAGTTATAGTTTTCCTTAGTTATGATAAGAGATAAAATAGATATAAATATTGTAACTGTAATTCTTACTTGATAACTGTTTTGTTATATGTAATTTTACTGTTAAAGTTAAAGCCTTTCTTTTTTGTTTAAACAGAAAAAGGGGAAATGATGGAGGTGGGTCTTGTATCTTATCTGTTGCTTTCATTGGTTAACTAATAAAGAAACTGCCTAGGCCCATTTGATAGGCCAACCCTTAGATGGGTGGAGTAAACAGAACAGGATTGGGGGAGAAAGAAGCTGAGTCAGGGAGTCGCCATGATGCTCCCACTCCAGCCAGACGCAGGTTAAGATCCTTCCTGGTAAGCGCACCTCATGGTGTTACAGGGATACTAGAAATGGGTTAGATCGATATGTAAGAGCTAGCCAATAAGAGGCTACAGATAACGGGCCAGGCAGTGTTTAAATGAATACAGTTTCTGTGTAATTATTTCGGGTACAAAGCTAACCATGTGGGCGGCAGGGTGCAGGGGACGCAGCCCAGCCGCCCCTGTTACTACACTACACACATTAATAGAAATGGACCAGGCAGTGTTTAAATGAATACAGTTTGTGTGTTGTTATTTCGGGGCATAAGCTAGCCAGGTGACCAGGAGCTCGGGCGGCAGGAATGCAACCTGCAGCTCCTTCAAAACTTCCTTCTATTTCTTTCTTTAAAAATATTTATTTATTTATTATGTATACAATATTCTGTTGTGTGTCTGCCTGCAGGCCAGAAGAGGGCATCAGATCTCATTTCAGGTGGTTGTGAGCCACCATGTGGTTGCCGGGAATTGAACTCAAGACCTTTGGAAGAGCAGGCGATGCTCTTAACCACTGAGCCATCTCTCCATCTTCCTTCTACTTCTTGGAGGCAACAAAAGGAAAACAAAAATAGTCTATATTACTTTAAGTGTACTTGGATTCCCCTTACCAATCTCTCAAAATAGATTTTCTAGGTCTGGCAATTGGATTTTTGTTAGATAGTATATGTCTCCCAGGGAAGATTATTATTACCCCAAGTGTTATAATTTTATTTAAACTCTGTACATATGTACACACATATATCTATCATGTAAGTTTAGATAAATAACAGATGATCCCTTAAGACTTTTTCAAGAAGTCTTATTTTTATTTATAGTTCTTCATTCTTTCTCTTTGTGTACTGGCATTCATTATAGCTTTCCATTAAATATCCCACACATATTTGCCATTTCTCCCTGCATATCACCTTTATTCAGCTACTTCCCTCCAGTGTTTTATAGATCTCTTCTCAAACCCTCCACCTCCTGCCAATGTATATTTTTTCCTTTTTTTTGAGACAGGATTTTTCTGTAGCTTTGGAGTATGTTCTGGTACAAGCTCTTGTAGACCAGGCTGGCCTTGAACTCACAGAGATCCATCTACCTATGCCTCCTTAGTGCTGAGATTAAAGACATACACCATCATTGCCCAGCAGATTTTTTTTACTTCTGTTTAATTTATTTTCACATTTTGGCAGTTTATTATTGGTTATATATGCATGTATGAAGATTTTGAGCTTGAAACTACAGAAAAAGAGACCATACAGCATTTTTTTTTCTGGGCCTGTTATGTCACTAAAAATATTATCTAGTTCTGTTGATTAACCTTCATACTTCACAATTTAAATTTTCTTCATTAATGAAAGGTATTTAATAGTATATACGTACAACATTTTCATTATCCATTCACCAGTTGAAGGGTATGGGGGTAGTTTGTATTTCCTAGCTTTTGGTAATAGAACAGTAATTGACAATATAAAGCAGATACTTGTGAAGTACTAATTTGAGTCCTTTGAACACATGTCAAGAAGTGGGACACCTGGGTCTCATTGTGGATGTATTTGTAGCTTTCAGAGGATTCTTCAGTGATTTTGAGAATGGCTGTGTTAGTTTGCATTACTGTCAACAAATAATGAGATTTCTTTTTTCCTCACATCTCACCAGCATTTGATGCCATTTGATTTGTTGATCTTAATCATTATGACTTTGGTGAGATGAAATATCAGAGATATTTTATTGTCATCTCCCTAATTGTTCAAAATGAAAAACACTTTTGACATGAATATTAGCCATTTTTTCTTCTATTGAAAATTATCTATTGAAATCTCTAGCTCTTTTTTCATTAAGTCATTTATTGACTCTTTGTCACTTTCCCTGCCATGCATATTGACTTGTGCAACTTCCAGTTTGTGTTCCCTGCTCTAGAACTCTGGGCTCCTTGCTCCCTGTATGGAATTGATTTCATTGCTTTTAATTTGTGAAGCAAATCATATTTGTCAGTATTTAATCAGGCACCAAGGCAGGAAACCAAAGTGGTACATAGGACTGTTTGTGTCACCACCAGTCACAACACAGCCAATTGCATCTCTTTGCCATGTGGCTGAAACTGTGAAACCTGCTGGACAATAAAGATCACCTTCAACAATTTACTGAAATCTCATAACTAAGCTAACTATTTGCTTAATAAATAAATTAATAAACTTGAAAGTCATATAATGGCAGTATTACCATCCAAGAATTTAATAAACTTTTTACTTATACTATGAATTGTATTCTGTAAGGCTTATATGGTTTTTCCAATATAGCCATTTACTGGATATTGGGACCAAGCATTTTCATATTATATCCTTAAGAAATGGTTTGATAACAGAGCCAAGAATGTACTTTAGAAATGATACAGTATTTACAGTTTAATAATGGACAGCTAGAAGACAAGATTAATACCATTGAAAATCAAAAGTTAATTTAATACTGTTGAAAAGGATAGCTTTAATTTGACAGACAAGATTCAATTCATGTCAAAGGGTACTGAGAAATTATCTGAAAGAATTCATGTTGTTGAATTTGATAATCAATATCTGTTAAAAAGTTATAAAAGGTTTGTAGATAGAGTATCTCTCCAGGAAGGCAATCTGTACACTATCCAAATAATGTCCAAGGATGATATGTTATCTTCAAAAGAAAAACTTCGTATCTTGGAACCACATGTACAGAATGAGGACCAGAGGCTGGGTGGCTCAATGAAATTACTAGAAATATATACAGGCCAGGAGATCCAGGCTTGACAAAAGACAGTAGTACAAAGGTTTGAAAAAAATGAGGCGATTATAGGAGCTGATGAGCAGGAAAAGAAGGCACAAGGACAAGATTCAACATCACCAGTAGTTGTCAGAGATGATTTACCCAGGGTTTTAGCTTCCTATCCTGCAACCAACTCTGAAAAAGCATCAACTTCTAAATGCCCAATAGAATCCAAAGAAGGTAGATGGATACCTATAGGAATGAATGATCTAAAAAATAAATTAAGCAAGCAGTATTATCTTATGGCTTTCATTCCATATTTGTTAGAGAGATGGTAATGACATAGGCTCCAGGCATTAAGGCTACCTTACACAAATGGCTTCAGTTAGTTTAAGCAGTCCAGGAAGATGGGCCCCAACTGCCTAGAAATGCTATTTGAGAGAAGAGGCAAAAATTTTAGAACAACAGAAAAAAGCAGATCTTGGGGATTCCCAAAATCAAATTCTTGACAAGGGCACTTATGCTGATGCACAGGCTAAAGCATTTTATAATGAACAAATTTGTCTCTATGCCACAAAGCAGCCTTAAATTCTTGGGACAGGATTTAAGAACTAGGAAATCTAATTGAATCATATACCAGGGTTAAACATGGCCAAAGAAAATCCTTTAGTGACATTTTACAAAGATTAACTGAGGCTGTAAAAGTAGGAGCAACAGACCCAAAACTAGACATGTACTTATTGATCTCTGGCTTCTGAAAATGCCAACTTAGAATTCAAAAAGATACTTGTGCCTTTAAAAGTTAGATTAGCACCAATGAATGAATGGATCCTCCATACAATGACCATTGAGACATTTAACTATAGTACTGAGACTTGTGTAGGAGAAGCAATTTCCAAAAGAAAGAGGAAACATCAAAATGCCAAATGTTTTAATTGTGGTAGAAAAGGACATCTAAGAAGGGATTATAGATAAGGAATTCCTAGAAATAATGTCTCCTCTGGGAATGGCAAAAATAAAAATATCAACCTTATAGATAAAAGCTAAGAGTACATAAAATGGCATTGTAATTCTGGGTTTGATAGATACTGGTGTGGATATGAATATTATTACTCCAGAATTTGGGCACCCAAATTGGCCTTTTCAAGAAGCAGATGTTCAATTCCTATGAATTAGAAACATATCTCAATTGAAACAAAGCTCCAGATAGGTTGAATGCATAGGGCCAGAAGGAAAAAAGGAAGGCTGAGGCCATATGTGGCTAATATTGCAGTGAATTTATGGGGTCTTGACCTGCTGCAGCAATGGAATACCCAGATTAACATTCCTGAAGTCCCAAATACTTATATTTCTGGGAAGGATATTATAAGGTACATGAGCCATTCCGGCTGTACAAGAACACAAAGCAATTAGCAAACCTTTAGAGGCACCAACAATCCTATCTTTAAAATGGTTAATGAAGAAACCAATATGGGTCAAACAGTGTCTGTTAACAAATGACAAATTGCAAGCTTTAGAACAACTGGTACAGAAGCAACTAGATGCTCACCATATTGAAGAATCATTCGGCACTTGGAATTCTCCTGTATTTGTTGTTAAAAAGAAATCTGGTAAATGGAAATTGATGACAGATGTATGAGCTGTTAACAAAGTAATTCAACCTACAGGAACTCTACAATATGGAATTCCTCTGCCTTCTTTATTACCAAAAGGATGGCCTCTTATACTTACTGGTTTAAAAGACTGTTTCTTCACTATACCTTTACAAGGAAAGGATAGAGAAAAGTTTTCCTTCACAGTGCCTACATATAATAATTCTCAGCCTAGTAAGGGATACAAGTGGACCATTTAACACAGGGAATGCTCAATAGTCCTACCTTGTGCAAATACTTTGTAACTCAGCCATTGAAAATAATATGTAAACAATTTTCTAAATCTATAATTTACCATTACATATCTAATTCAAATGTAGATACTTTAGAGAGAATATTTGAAGAAGTAAAGAAAATTTTGCCAAAATGAGGATTACATATTTCTCCTGAAAAAATACAGACAGGAGATTCTGTCAATTACCTAGGTTATAAAATAAGTTTACAGAAAATTAGAACACAAAAGGCACAAATTAAGATATACAGATTGCGGACCATTAATGATTTTCAAAGATTGTTAGGAGACATTTCCAGTCTATGAACAGGTGTTGGGATAATACCTGACCTAATAGTTCATTTGAACAACACTGTAAATGGGGACAAACTCTTAAATAGTTCCAGGGAAATAAAAGCTGTAGCTGAAAAGAAATTGATTGTGTGCATAGGGTGAATCTAAATCTTAATTGTATTCTAGTCATATTGCCTTCCAGAATTTCCCCTACAGAAATTTTAATGGAAAGGGAAGATATTATCTTAGAATATGTTTGCCACATAAGCCAAGTAAAAAATTAAAAACTTATGTGGAAAAGGTCTCTGAAATAATCATAAAAGAAAATTTGAGACATCGTCAACTAGCAGGAGTAGATCCAGCAGAGATGGTAGTGCCTTTTACTACTGATGAAATTAAAAATTATGTGAAGACAATGAACCTTGGCAAAGAACTTGTTCTAATTTATAGGAGAGATTAGTGGCATTTATCCAAAAAGTTATAGCGTTAACCTTATGAAGAAAACTACTTGGTTCCTTCCATGCATTGTACGTAACACACCATTAACTGGAGCCCATATATTCTATACTGATGTAAATAAATGAGGAAAGGCTGGTTACAAATCAGAAGATTTCAGTAAGGTGGAACAAAGCCCTAATAATTTTGTCTGAAAGCAGAATTATATGCAAGTCTCAAAGTACTAAGGAATTTTAAAGAATCTCTCAATATAGTTACTAACTCACAATATGCAGAAAGAGTTGTCTTGCATATTGAAACTGTTGAATTTATACAAGATGATACATAATTAACTTAATTATTCACACAGATTCAAGACACAAACAGGAATAGGCTCTATCTCATGTACATAACACACAACCAATCCCATATGAGTCTGCTCAGTCCTCTAGCACAAGGTAATGCAGAAATTGATCAATTCTTGATTGGAAGTGTGCTGAAGTTTTCAGAATTTCATAAGAAACATCATGTCAATAACAAAGGTTTAAAGAAAGAGTTTCCTATTACATGACAACAATCTAAGGAGATTATTAAGAGATGTCCTCATTGCTCTTTCTATAACCAAACACCATTACCTACAGGGAGTAACCCAAAGGGTACTCAAAGGAATAAAATCTGACAGATGCATGTTTTCCACTTTGCAGATATTGGAAAATTAAAATGTTTATACCACACCATTGACACTTATTTAGGTTTATAATCGGCAACTGCTTTGAGCTCAGAAAAGACTAATTTAGTAATCATAGATTTATTAAAAGTTAGGGCCATCATGAGCATACCTTCACAAATAAAGATAGATAATGGTCCAGCATATGTCTCTAAAAATGAAATATTTTTGCTTATTATAATATAAAGTATATCACAGGTACACCAAACAATACTACAATACTACAGGTTAGGCAGTTGTAGAGAGATCAGATAGAGCTATAAAGAATATGCTAAACACACAGAAGGGGATAGAAAATACCCCCAGAAATAGATTGCATAGTGCTTTATTAACCTTGAATTTTCTTAACACTAATGAGAAATGAACAACAGCAGCAGAAAGACATTGGATAATAGAAAGAACTTCTGAATTAAATCAGCCATTGTATTTCAAGGATGTGTTGACCTCACAATGGAAACAGGAGATGTGCTGCTTGGGAAAGGGTTTCACTCTTGCTTCCACAGGAGAAGAATAGCTAATGATATCATCAAAATTAATAAAGATTCATTTTGAAAAAAAGAAACCTCTTGAGGAGGAGAAATGATGGCTCATCCACATAGGTGACAACCATACAGGTCTTAAGAATCACCTAATGTGTGTGTGTATGTGTGTGTGTGTGTGTGTGTACATATACTATAATAATAGTTATGCCTACTATAATAATAGTCATGACAATGGCTCTGTCCTCTAAATCCAAGTATGTTGTTAAAAAGTAATTCAGAGTTTCTCTCTCATGTCAAGGGCCATCTGGTATGGGACAGAAAGAAGAAAGAATTTAGGAAATATTTTACTTTTCTTCATATGTAATTTTGTCTCTATTGTCTCTATCATACAGAATATATGTCTGTATAAATAATGTTTAAATTTCCCAAAATGAGCAATGAATTTTTCTGCAGTAATCTTTGAAGTTTCCAGGAGGAAGATGGGGCCCCACAACAACAACTCTTTCTGGTTTATATGACATTATGATGCTGATAGCAATACTATAAGACCTGTTTGGAGTACCAGCTGCTCAAGATGGTTCCAACTTGATTAGCTGAAATGGTGCACCTTTTTACAATGTTCTGGCCAGAGCTCCAAATAGGATCTTCAGAAAGACAATACTGAATACTCAGAGTCTATTTGCAATTATACCAGGCAGTAATCTTGGAACTTAACCATCATTTTACTTTCAAAGGTACCATAGAAAGTATATCACCCTCATGACAGCTGGAAGTAATTCTAGAAGACAACATCATCTCTCCCAACAAAGTTTGTTCTCAGGATTAGGGTCATCATTTAGGAGTTGACTTTAACTGGTATGAGGTTTAGGTTGGGGTAAAAATTATGTAGGCTCAGGAATCTCTTTTGAAAAGAAGAGGGAAACTGGATGGAATAATAGATTAGTATGAGCTTACTCACACTAATAATACTAGTGTGTAATAAAGTGAATACTTGTGAGCTATTATTTATAGGCAATTTACATTTGTATGGATTCTTGCATATTGATACAAATTTAAATTATATTGAATGTGTCCCTATTTCTGTCTACAGTATTGATACACCTAGGCAAATTTATTTTGTCATATTGTATGCATGCATGCTTCTACTGCTGCTTAAGACATTTTGTATATTGATACAATTTTAGAATGTATTTATTATATTGCACTATACATTTTAACCTCTGATCAAGATACTTATACATTGTTTACATTTTGAGGTCATTGTCCTCATTTGCTGCATAGTTGCTTAAAGATTGTTTATCCTTTACTTTAGAGCCAGTATTTACTTATGAGTGAGTGTTCACCATGTTTGTCTTTCTGAGTCTGGATTAACTCAGTCAGAATGAATTTTTCTAGTTCATCCATTTGCCTTCAAATTTTATGATGTTATTGTTTTTTACAGCTGAGTAATACTACATTGTGTAAATATAGCGTGTTTCTTTTTAACATCCGTCTTAAATATTGTATACTGTTTCATCCTGTTTAGCTGTCATCCCTTGTAGGTCTGCTCTTTTCTGAAGAGAATATGGAAGAGAATGGATCTGTGGGAAAGGAGAGGTGGGGGCAAGGAGGGAGGAGTTTAAAAAAAGGGGAAACTGTGGTTGGAATGTATTGTATGAGAAAAGAATCTATTTTCAGTTGCTAATATAAGATTTTTTTAATGTAAGTGTTTAGTTCTATGAACTCTTCTGTTAAAACTGAATTCATTGTGTTCCATTACTTTAGGTATGCTGTGTGTTCACACTAATTTAGTTTTATAAAGTTTTAATTTCTGTCTTGTTCTATTCATTCAGTGTCTCAGTTTTCATGAGGTTCTAATCTTTCTCTTGTTTTTGATTGCTATTGATACTCAGTTTTAAGCAGAGGTGGTCAAATATGATGCAGAGTTATTTTAATTTTCTTATATCTATTGAGGATTATTGTGTGTTCACATATAAGGCCAACTTTAAAGAAAGTGCCCAGGGGTGCTGAAAAGGTATATCCTTTTATATTTTAAGTGAAATGTTCTGAAAATATATGTTAGGTTCATTTTGTTTTTGACAGCATTTAGCTCCAGAATTTCTCTTTCTAATTTTTCTCTTAATGACTTGTCTAATGGCAAAGTGGGTATCACTATGTGTCAATATGTGATTTTAGCCTTAGCAGTGTTTCTATGATAAACTCAGGTGCATAGATATTAGAATTGCAACATCTTCCTGGAGAGTTTTTCTTTTGAAAAATATATGGTGTCCTTGCATATGTTTTGTCATTGGTTGTGGTTTGAAGTCTATTTTATCATATATTACACTGGCTACACCTGCTTGCTTCTTGGAGCCTTTTGCTTAGAATATCTTTTTTTCTCATTTTTACCTATGAGGTGATGTGTTTTTTATGCTAATGTGTGTTTCTTGGATGCATCAAAAGGGGGAGACTTGTTCTTTGTCCCAATCTGTTATTTGGGGTCTTTTTATTAGAGAATTAACAACACTGATGCTGTGAGCTATCAATGAGCAGTGTTTGCTGATTTCCATTGTTAGGTTGTTGCAGTGTGGATTTATTTCCCTGTTCTGAGACCATTTCTTTCTTGTGTGTTCTTGGGTTTGGTTAACCTTTCCTGGTTGTAGTTTTTCTTTTGGTACCTTCTGTACAGCTGCATTTGTATGGAGATAGTACTTAAATTTGATCTTATAATGGAATGTTTACTTGCTTTATCTGAGTTGGCACTCTAATTGTGTTCTTCGTGTTTATAGATCTGTTCAAGTCTGTCATTTATTTTCTGGGTAACAGCTACTCTAATTGATGAGCTAGAGTCTTGAAAGAGTTTAATTTGCATTTCCCTAATGAATAATTATATTGAATATTTTAATTCTATTATTCTTAGATTTGTCCTTTTCATAGTATCCCAGATTTCCTGAATATTTTATACAGGACATTTTTGAACTAACATTTTCTTGAACAAAGGTATTCATTTTTTTCTATTGTGTCTTAAATGCCTGAGATTCTCTCTTTCATCTCTTCTTACTTCATTATTAGTTTTTTTAATTTATTTTACATAACAAACACAACCTCCCATTTCCCCTCCTTTCATTTCCTCTTTCCCATCCCCTTTGCCCTCTTTCCCAATCCATTCCTTCTCCACCTCTGTGGAGAAATTGGCAGAGTTCCCAGTAGTGTCAAAATCATGCATTCTCCTTTGGGCCCTCCTTGTTAGCTTGCTTTTATGGGTATGTGGATTATAGCATGTTTATCCTTTACTTTAGAGCCAATATTTACTTATGAGTGAGTGTTCACCATGTTTGTCTTTCTGAGTCTGGATTAACTCAGTCAGAATGAATTTTTCTAGTTCATCCATTTGCCTTCAAATTTTATGATGTTATTTTTTTTTATTGAGAAACTGAAAAAAAAAGTTTCCGCCTCCTCCCAGCCTCCTATTTCCCTCCCCCTCCTCCCACCCTTCCCCCCCTCCCCCCACTCCTCTCCCCCTCCCACTCCAGTCCAAAGAGCAGTCAGGGTTCCCTGCCCTGTGGAAAGTCCAAGGTCCTCCCCCCTCCATCCATGTCCAGGAAGGTGAACATCCAAACTGGCTAGGCTCCCACACGGCCAGAACATGAAGTAGGATCAAAACCCCGTGTCATTGTCCCTGGCCTCTCATCAGCCCTCATTGTTTGCCATGTTCAGAGAGTCCGGCTTCATCCAATGCTCTTTCAGTCACCTTCCAGCTGGCCTTGATGAGCTCCCAATAGATAAGCCCCACTGTCTCAGCGGGTGGGCGCACCCCTCGTGGTCCTGACATCCTTGCTCATGTTCTCCCTCCATCTGCTCCTCATTGGGAACTTGGGAGCTCAGTCCGGTGCTCCAGTGTGGGTCTCTGTGACTATCTCCATCCATCACCAGATGAAGGTTCTATGGTGATATGCAAGATATTCGTCAGTATTGCTATAGGATAGGGTCATTTCATATTCCCTATCCTCAGCTGCCCAAGGAACTAACTGGGGACATCGCCTTGGGCTCCTGGGAGCCACTATAGGTTCAAGTCTCTTGCCAACCCTAAGGTGGCTCCCTTAACTAAGAATTGTGCTTCCGTGCTCCCCTATCCAAACTTCCTTTATCCCAATCATCCTGTTTCCCCAAGTTTCCCCCATCCTCCCCTTCTCACTTTTCTCTCCCCATCCCCCGATACTCCCATCCCACCCCACCCCCAAGATCCCAAATTTCTCCCCGGCAATTTTGTCTACTTCCCATAGCCAAGAGGATAATTGTATGTTTTCCTTGGGTTCACCTTCTTATTTAGCTTCTTTAGGTTCACCAATTATATACTCCGTGACCATTATTTATGGCTAGAAACCAACTATGAGTGAGTACATCCCATGTTCATCTTTTTGGGTCTGGGTTACCTCACTCAGGACAGTGTTTTCTACTTCCATCCATTTGCATGCAAAATTCGAGAAGTCATTGTTTTTTACCGCAGTGTAGTACTCTAATGTGTATATATTCCACACTTTCTTCATCCATTCTTCCATTGAAGGGCATCTAGGTTGTTTCCAGGTTCTGGCTATTACAAATAATACTGCTATGAACATAGTTGAACAATGCTTTTGTCATGCGATAAGGCATCTCTTGGGTATATTCCCAAGAGTGGTATTGCTGGGTCCAGGGGAAAAACAAACAAACCAGGACCAGGTGAACAATCTAAATAGACCTGTTAGTCGCGAAGAATTAGAAGCTGTTATCAAAAACCTCCCTACCAAAAAGAGCCCAGGACCAGATGGCTTCAATGCGCATTCTACCAGAACTTCCAAGAAGACCTAACACCTATACTCTTTAATGTACTTCACAATATAAAAACAGAAGAGTCATTACCAAATTCCTTTTATGAGGCTACAGTAACTCTGATACCAAAACCACACAAAAACTCTACCAGGAAAGAGAATTACAGGCCAATCTCACTCATGAACATCAACACAAAAATCCTCAACAAAATATTGGTAAACCGAATCCAAGAACACATTAGAAAAATTATCCATTATGATCAAGTAGGCTTCATCCCAGAGGTGCAGGGCTGGTTCAACACACGCAAATCTATCAATGTAATCCATCATATAAATAAACTGAAAGAAAGAAACCATATAATCATTTCATTAGATGCTGAAAAAGCATTTGACAAAATTCAACATCCCTTTATAATAAAAGTCTTGGAGAGATTAGGAATACAAGGGTCATACCTAAAAATAATAAAAGCTATATACAGCAAGCTGACAGTTAACATCAAATTAAACGTAGAGAAACTCAAAGCCGTCACACTAAACTCAGGAACACGACAATGCTGTCCACTCTCGCCATACCTCCTCAAGCAATAGCAATAAGACAACATAAGGGGATCAAGGGGATTCGAATTGGAAAAGAAGAAGTTAAACTTTCATTATTTGCAGATGATATTATAGTGTACATAAGCGACCCCCAAAACTCCACCAAAGAACTTTTATAGCTGATAAACACCTTTAGTAATGTGGCAGGATTCAAGATCAACTCCAAAAAATCAGTCGCCCTCTTATACACAAATGATATGGAAGCAGAGAGGAAAATCAGAGAAACTTCACCTTTCACGATAGCCACAAACAGCATAAAATATCTTGGGGTAACTCTAACCAAGGAAGTGAAAGACCTATTTGACAAAAACTTTAAGGCATTGATGAAAAAATTGAAGAGGATACCAGAAAATGGAAGGACCTTCCTTGCTCTTGGATTGGGAGGATCAACATAGTAAAAATGGCAATTCTACCAAAGGCAATTTATAGATTCAATGCAATCCCCATCAAGATCCCAGCAAAATTCTTCACAGATCTTGAGAGGACAATAATCAACTTTGTATGGAAAAACAAAAACCCAGGATAGCCAAAATAATCCTATACAAGAAAGGATCTTCTGGAGGCATTACCATCCCCGACTTCAAACTCTATTACAGAGCTACAGTAATGAAAACAGTGTGGTACTAGCATAAAAACAGAGAAGTCGATCAATGGAATCGCATAGAAGACCCAAATTTTAACCCACAAACCTATGATCACCTCATTTTCAATAAAGGAGCTAAAAGTATACAATGGAGGAAAGAAAGCATCTTCAACAAATGGTGCTGGCACAACTGGATATCAACCTGTAGAAGAATGAAAATAGACCCATATCTATCACCTTGCACAAAACTCAAGTCCAAATGGATTAAAGACCTCAATATTAGTCCGAACACACTGAACCTGATAGAAGAGAAAGTGGGAAGTACCCTACAACAGATGGGCACAGGAGATCACTTCCTATGTTTAACCCCAGCAGCACAGACATTAAGGGCAACATTGAATAAATGGGACCTACTAAAACTGAGAAGCTTCTGTAAAGCAAAGGACACTGTCACTAAGACAAAAAGGCAACCTACTGACTGGGAGAAGATCTTCACCAACCCTGCAACAGACAAAGGTCTGATCTCCAAAATTTATAGAGAACTCAAGAAACTAGACTTCAAAATGCTAATTAACCCAATTGAAAAATGGGGCACTGAACTGAGCAGAGAATTCTCAACAGAAGAAGTTCAAATGGTCAAAAGACAGTTAAGGTCATGCTCAACCTCCTTAGCGATCAGGGAAATGCAAATCAAAACAACTTTGAGATATCATCTTACACCTGTCAGAATGGCTAAAATCAAAGACACCAATGATAGCCTTTGCTGGAGAGGCTGTGGAGGAAGGGGTACCCTCATCCATTGCTAGTGGGAATGCAATCTTGTGCAACCACTTTGGAAATCAGTGTTTCGGTTTCTCAGGATATTCGGGATCAACCTACCCCTGGATGTCATTGTTTTTTACAGCTGAGTAATACTACATTGTGTAAATATAGCATGTTTTCTTTATTTTTCAGTTGAGGATGAATTAAGTTATTACCAGTTTCTGGCTATAAATAATAGCACTATGAATATAGTTAAGCAAGTGTACTTGTGGTATGATTGAACGTCCTTTGGTATATCCCCAAGAGTCGTAGAGCTGGGTCTTGAGGTAGATTGACTCCCAGTTTACTAAGAACCTGCCATACTGATTTCCAAAGTGGATGTAAAAGTTTGCACTCCTACCAGAAGTGGTGGAGTCTTCCCCTTGCTCCACACACTTTCCAGCATAAGCTGTCATTAGTGCTTTTGATCTTAGCCATTCTGATTACAGTAAATTGCAATCTCAGAGTCATTTTGATTGACATTTACCTGTCTCTTTCATCTCTTCTTATTTGACTGGTGAAGCTTGCCTCTGTGGCTTTATTTAAACTTTGCAAATATTTCACTTTCTCATTTCCCTTCATTTGGGTTTTCTTTATTGATTTCCACTTTCAGGTCTTGAACAATTTTATTCATTTCCCTCTACTGTTTCTGTTTTCATAGATTTCTTTAAAATATTTGCTCATTTATTCTGTGAAGACCTCTCTCATATTCATAAATGCTGTTTTAATTTTTTTTTCTTGTGCTTCAGCTGTATGAGAATACTCAAGGCCTGCTATGGTAAAGTTGCAGACAATATGTGGAGACATATTGTCCTGGATATTGTTTTTCTTTCTTATGTTTTCGTACTAGCATCTAGAAATCTGGAACTGGGAAGATTATAGTTTTGGGTTCTGATATCTGTTTTTGTGTTTGTTGGACGAGTGTTTTGTTCCTTGGTTTCTGTTTCCTCTATGGTTCTTAGAAGAGTGTGGAAGCTGTGTAGTGTTTGGTAGAAAAATTTTCTGGGATCCTGATAAACATGGGTGCTGTGGGGTGGGGATGCTGGTGACATGGTTTTCTGTGTACTGGAACCTGACACTTAGGAGTGGAGATTGAGTGATACTTAGTAATGGGAATGGGTCAGGAGTATGACAGGGTTTCACAAGAGGGGGGGGGAAACAGACTTCCACAGACTACCATGCCCAGTTAGTCCTCTGGAAATCGGGATAAAAAGCAAGGAGATGGGTACATACCATATTCATCCTTTTGGGCCTGGGTTACCTCACTCAGGATAGTATTTTCTATTTCCATCCATTTGCATTCAAAATTCAAGATGTCATTGTATTTTGCCATTGAGTAGTACTCTAGTATGTATATATTCCACACTTTCTTCATCCATTCTTCCATTGAAGGGCATCTAGGTTGTTTCCAGGTTCTGGCTATTACAAATAATGCTGCTATGAACATAGCTGAACAAATGCTTTTGTAGTATGATAGGGCATCTCTTGGGTATATTCCCAAGAGTGGTATTGCTTGATCCTGGGGTAGGTTGATCCCGAATTTCCTGAGAAACCACGACACTGATTTCCAAAGTGGTTGCACAAGTTTGTATTCCCACCAGCAATAGATGAGTGTACCCCTTACTCCACAACCTCTCCATCAATGGCTATCATTGGTGTTTTTGATTTTAGCCATTCTGACAGGTGTAAGATGGTATCTCAAAGTTGTTTTGACATTGAGCCTATAATTCGTGATCCTAGAGAAGCTAAATAAGAAGGGAGGCGGGTTCTAAGGTGATATGCAAGATATTCATCAGTATGGCTATAGGATAGGGTCATTTCAGGTTCCCTCTCCTCAGTTGCTCAAGGTACTAGCTGGGGACATCTCCCTGGACACCTGTGAGCCCCCCTAGAGTCAAGTCTCTTACCAACCCTAAGATGGCTCCCTTAATTAGGATATATATTTCTCTGCTCCTGTGTCCACCCTTCCTTTATCCCAACCATCCCATTCCCTCAAGCTCCCCCCATTCTCCCCTTCTCATGTTTCTCACCCCATTTCCCCTTAGCCCCATGCCACCTCACCCCCAAGTTCCCAGGTTTTGCCCTGCAATCTTGTCTACTTCCCATATCTAGGCGGATGATTATATGTTTTTCTTTGGGTTCACCTTCTTATTTAGCTTCTCTAGGATCACAAATTATATGCTCAATGTCCTTTATTTATGACTAAAAACCAATTATGAGTGAGTACATCCTATGTTCATCTTTCTGGGTCTGGGATACCTCACTCAGGATAGTGTTTTCTATTTCCATCCATTTGCATGCAAAATCCACGAAGTCATTGTTTTTTACCACTAAGTAGTACTCTAATATGTGTATATTCCACACTTTCTTCATCCATTCTTCCATTGAAGGGCATCTAGGTTGTTTCCAGGTTCTGGCTATTACAAATAATGCTGCTATGAACATAGTTGAACAAATGATTTTTTTATCTGGCGATGGATCGAGACAGAGACAGAGACCCAAATTGGAGCACCGGACTGAGCTCTTAAGATCCAAATGATATGCAGAAGGAGGGAGAACATGAGCAAGGAAGTCAGGACCACGAGGGGTGCATCCACCAACTGTGACAGTGGAACTGATCAATTGGGAGCTCACCAAGGCCAGCTGGACTGGGACTGAATAAGCATGAGATGAAACCAGACTTTCTGAACATGGCAGACAATGAAGGCTGATGAGAAGCCAAGGACAATGGCACTAGGTTTCTATCCTAATACATGAACTGGCTTTGTGGGAGCCTAGCCTGTTTGGATGCTCACCTTCCTGGTCCTGGTTAGAAGTGGGAGGACCTTGGACTTCCTGCAGGGCAGGGAATCTGGACTGCTCTTAAAAATAAATAAATAAATAAATAAATAAATAAATAAATAAATAAATAAATAAAAATATTGCTTTTGTCCGCGGAGCATTGGGCCACCAGGTGGCCCTGTTTAGGGGATGAGAAATTCCATCTGGATGGGTGAGTGTGTGTTATCCAGGGGCAGTCTGTCCCAGGGGAGAGCACAACCCCCCTTCCCCCAGCTCCTTCTGCAGGGCCTTCTTTCTTACTCACGACTCAGCCCCCCAGCACCCTCCCCCCAACCCTGCCCTGCTGTAAGCTAGGACCAGTGCTCAAGAACAGTTTTAAGCTCCTACACTAAGGCTACCCACACAGAGCGGTGAGTGCCTGCCTGCCTGCCGGGCAGGACTCAAGGTCCCCAGTAAGGGAGCCAGGCACCTCCAGCTTGTGCTCCTGGCTCTCCTGTGCTCTCCTGGACTCCGCCCCGCCTGCCACTTTCTTCCTTTTGTCCCTGGAGCATTGGGCCACCAGGCGGCCCTGTTTAGGTGCTGAGAAGTTCCATCTAGACGGCCTGCCTGCAGCAAGCAAGGCAGGCCCTTTGTTTACGAGCTACCCAAGCAGCACAGAGACCCAATCTGGGCACCAGGAGAGACATCATTGGGGCACTAGGAGAGCCATCACTGGGAAGTGACATCACTGGGAAGGTACATCAGTGGGCAAGGAGACCTGATCCGGTAAAAGTAGATCCATAGGGGAGCATTCGGAGGAAGAGATGGGCAGGCGCCAATGCAAGAATTCACCCAGCAATCTGAAGAACATCATGAAACCACCAGAATCCAGCGACCTCACAACAGGAGGACAGGAACACCTTAACAAAAAAAAGCAGAAAATTTTGACTTTATGAAAGTGATTGACACCCTTAAACAGCATGTAAAAAATGCCCTTGTAGAAATGGATGAGAAGTATAACAGAAAGTTTGAAGAATTGAATAAATCAGTGAATGATACCCTAGGAAACCAAGGAAAAACAATCAAACAGATAATGGAAACAGTTCAAGACTTGAAAACTGAAATGGAGGCAAAGAAGAAAACACAAACAGAGGGCCGGCTGGACATGGAAAATTTAGGTAAACGAATAGAGACTACAGAAACAAGCATAACCAGCAGAATACAAGAGATAGAAGAAAGAATCTCAGATGCTGAAGATAACATAGAGAAAATAAACGCACTGATCAAAGAAAACACCAATCCCAACAAGTTCTCATCACAAAACATTCAGGAAATATGGGACACAATAAAAAGACCAAACTTAAGAATAATTGGAGTAGAAGAAGGAGAAGAAGTGCAACTCAATGGTCCAGAAAATATATTTAATAAAATTATAGAAGAAAACTTTCCCAACCTAAAGAAGGATGTACCTATAAAGGTTCAAGAAGCATACAGAACACCAAATAGGCTGGATCAAAAAAAAAATCCCCTCGCGATATAATAATCAAAACACAAAGCATTCAGAATAAAGAAAGAATATTAAGAGCCACAAAGGAAAAAGGCCAAGTTACTTATAAAGGCAAACCTATCAGACTTACACCGGACTTCTCTATGGAAACCATGAAAGCCAGAAGGTCCTGGATAGATGTACTACAAAGACTAAGAAACCATGGATGCAATCCCAGACTACTATACCCAGCCAAGCTTTCGTTCACTATAAATGGAGAAAACAAAATTTTCCAGGATAAAAACAAATTTAAACATTATGTAGCCACAAATCCAGCTTTACAGAAAGTAATAGAAGGAAAATCACTAACCAAGGAGTCCAACAATGACCACAATAACTCAGACATCTAGAGACCCTTCACCAGCGCAACTCAAAGAAGGGAAACACACAAACTCTACGACTAAAAAAGTGACCGGAGTTAACAACCACTGGTCATTAATATCACTTAATGTCAATGGGCTCAACTCACCTATAAAAAGGCACAGGCTAAGAGATTGGATACGAAAACAGGATCCAACATTCTGCTGTTTACAAGAAACACATATCAAACACAAAGACAGGCACCTATTCAGAGTAAAGGGCTGGGAAAAGGCTTATCAAGCAAATGGACCTAAGAAACAAGCAGGTGTGGCCATATTAATTTCTAACAAAGTTGACTTCAAACTTAAATCAATCAGAAGAGGTGGAGAGGGACATTTTATACTCATAACAGGAACAATTCATCAGGATGAAGTCTCAATCCTAAATATCTATGCCCCTAATTTAAAAGCACCCACGTACGTAAAAGAAATACTACTAAAACTCAAAGCAGCCATCAAACCGCACACACTAATAGTAGGAGACTTCAACACTCCTCTCTCACCAATGGACAGGTCAATCAGACAGAAACCTAACAGAGAAATTAGAGAATTAAAGGAGGTAATGAATCAATTGGACTTAACAGACATCTATAGAATATTCCACCCAAATAGGAAAGAATATACCTTCTTCTCTGCAGCTCATGGAACCTTCTCGAAAATTGACCACATATTCGGTAACAAAGCAAACTTCCACAGATACAAAAAAATATTGGTAACCACATGTGTCTTATCAGATCACCATGGATTAAAGTTAGAGTTCAACAACAATGCTACCCTCAGAAAGCCTACAAACTCATGGAAACTGAACAGTCAACTACTGAACCACACCTGGATCAAGGAAGAAATAAAGAGAGAAATTAAAGTCTTCCTTGAATTCAATGAAAATAAAGAAACAACATACTCAAACTTATGGGACACTATGAAAGCAATCCTGAGAGGAAAGTTCATATCACTAAGTGCCCACTTAAAGAAAACAGAGAAAGCCCACATTGGAGACTTAACAGCCCACTGAAAGCTCTAGAAAAAAAGAAGCAGACTCACCTAGGAGGAGTAGAAGACTGGAAATAATCAAACTGAGGGCTGAAATCAACAAAATAGAAACGCAGAAAACAATCCAAAGAATCAATGAAACAAAAAGCTGGTTCCTGGAGAAAATCAACAAGATTGATAAACCCCTATCCAAACTAATTGAACGGCAGAGAGAGAATATGCAAATTAATAAGATCAGAAATGAAAATGGGGACATAACCACAGACACAGAGGAAATTCAGAGAATCATTAGATCTTACTACAAAAGCCTGTATGCCAAAAAACTGGAAAATGTAAAAGAAATGGACACTTTTTTAGAAAATACCATATACCAAAGTTAAACCAGGACCAGGTGAACAATCTAAATAGACCTGTTAGTCGCGAAGAATTAGAATCTGTTATCAAAAACCTCCCTACCAAAAAGAGCCCAGGACCAGATGGCTTCAATGCGGAATTCTAACAGAACTTCCAAGAAGACCTAATACCTATACTCCTTAAAGTATTTCACAATATAGAAACAGAAGAGTCATTGCCAAATACCTTTTATGAAGCGACAGTTACTCTGATACCAAAACCACACAAAGACTCTACCAGGAAAGAGAATTACAGGCCAATCTCACTCATGAACATTGACGCAAAAATCCTCAACAAAATACTGGCAAACCGAATCCAAGAACACATTAGAAAAATTATCCATTATGATCAAGTAGACTTTATCCCGGAGATTCAGGGCCGGTTTAACATACGAAAATCTATCAATGTAATTCATCATATAAATAAACTGAAAGAAAAAAACCATATGATCATTTCATTAGATGCTGAAAAAGCATTTGACAAAATTCAACATCCCTTTATGATAAAAGTCTTGGAGAGATTAGGGATACAAGGGTCATACCTAAAAATAATAAAAGCTATATACAGCAAGCCGACAGCTAACATCAAATTAAACGGAGAGAAACACAAAGCCATCCCACTAAACTCAGGAACTTGCCATATCTCTTCAATATAGTGCTTGAAGTTCTAGCAATAGCAATAAGACAACATACGGGGATCAAGGGGATTCGAATTGGAAAAGAAGAAGTTAAACTTTCGTTATTCGCAAATGATATGATAGTGTACATAAGCAACCACCAAAACTCCACCAAAGAACTCCTACAGCTGATAAACACCTTTAGTAATGTGGCAGGATACAAGATCAACTCCAAAAAATCAGTCGCCCTCTTATACACAAATGATATGGAAGCAGAAAGGGAAATCAGAGAAACTTCACCTTTCACGATAGCCACAAACAGCATAAACTATCTTGGGGTAACTCTAACCAAGGAAGTGAAAGACCTATTTGACAAGAACTTTAAGGCATTGAAGAAAGAAATTGAAGAGAATACCAGAAAATGGAAGGACCTTCCTTGCTCTTGGATTGGGAGGATCAACATAGTAAAAATGGCAATTCTACCAAAGGCAATTTATAGATTCAATGCAATCCCCATCAAGTTCCCAGGAAAATTCTTAACAGATCTTGAAAGGACAATAATCAACTTTATATGGAAAAACAAAAAACCCAGGATAGCCAAAACAATCCTATACAAGAAAGGATCTTCTGGAGGCATTACCATCCCTGACTTCAAACTCTATTACAGAGCTACAGTAATGAAAACAGTGTGGTACTAGCATAAAAACAGAGAAGTCGATCAATGGAATCGCATAGAAAACCCAAATTTTAACCCACAAACCTATGATCACCTCATTTTCGATAAAGAAGCTAAAAGTATACAATGGAGTAAAGAAAGCATCTTCAACAAATGGTGCTGGCACAACTGGATATCAACCTGTAGAAGAATGAAAATAGACCTATATCTATCACCTTGCACAAAACTCAAGTCCAAATGGATCAAAGACCTCAATATTAGTCAGAACACACTGAACCTGATAGAAGAGAAAGTGGGAAGCACCCTACAACAAATGGGCACAGGAGATCGCTTTCTATGTATAAGCCCAGGAGCACAGACATTAAGGGCAGTATTGAATAAATGGGACCTACTAAAACTGAGAAGCTTCTGTAAAGCAAAGGACACTGTCACTAAGACAAAAAGGTAACCTACTGACTGGGAGAAGATCTTCACCAACCCTGCAACAGACAAAGGTCTGATCTCCAAAATTTATAGAGAACTCAAGAAACTAGACTTCTAAATGCTAATTAACCCAATTAAAAAATGGGGCACTGAACTGAACAGAGAATTCTCAACAGAAGAAGTTCAAATGGCCAAAAGACACTTAAGGTCATGCTCAACCTCCTTAGCGATTAGGGAGATGCAAATCAAAACAGCTTTGAGATATCATCTTACACCTGTCAGAATGGCTAAAATCAAAGACACCAATGATATCCTTTGCTGGAGAGGCTGTGGAGGAAGGGGTACCCTCATCCATTGCTAGTGGGAATGCAATCTTGTGCAACCACTTTGGAAATCAGTGTTTCGGTTTCTCAGGAAATTCGGGATCAACCTACCCCTGGACCCAGCAATACCACTCTTGGGAATATACCCAAGAGATGCCCTATCACATGACAAAAGCATTTGTTCAACTATGGTCATAGCAGTATTATTTGTAATAGCCAGAACCTGGAAACAACCTAGATGCCCTTCAATGGAAGAATGGATGAAGAATGTGTGGAATATATACACATTAGAGTATTACTCAGCGGTAAAAAACAATGACTTCTGGAATTTTGCATGCAAATGGATGGAAATAGAAAACACTATCCTGAGTGAGGTAACCCAGACCCAAAAAGATGAACATGGGATGTACTCACTCATAATTGGTTTCTAGCCATAAATAATGGTCACGGAGTATATATTTGGTGAACCTAAAGAAGCTAAATAACAAGGTGAACCCAAGGAAAAACATATAATTATCCTCTTGGCTATGGGAAGTAGACAAAATTGCCGGGGAGAAAATTTGGGATCTTGGGGGTGGGGTGGTATGGGAGTATCGGGGGATGGGGAGAGAAAAGTGAGAAGGGGAGGATGAGGGAAACTTGGGGAAACAGGAGGATTGGGATAAAGGAAGGTTGGATAGGGGAGCACGGAAGCACAATTCTTAGTTAAGGGAGCCACCTTAGGGTTGGCAAGAGACTTGAACCTAGAGTGGCTCCCAGGAGCCCAAGGCGATGTCCCCAGTTAGTTCCTTGGGCAGCTGAGGATAGGGAACCTGAAATGACCCTATCCTATAGCAATGCTGACGAATATCTTGCATATCACCATAGAACCTTCATCTGGTGATGGATGGAGATAGTCACAGAGACCCACACTGGAGCACCGGACTGAGCTCCCAAGTTCCCAATGAGGAGCAGAAGGAGGGAGAACATGAGCAAGGAAATCAGGACCACAAGGGGTGCACCCAACCACTCAGACAGTGTGGCTGATCTATTCGGAGCTCACCAAGGCCAGCTGGACTGTGACGGAAGAAACATGGGATAAAACCGGACTCTCTGAACATGGCGAACAATGGGGGCTGATGAGAAGCCAAGGACAATGGCCCTGGGTTTTGATCCTACTTCAAGTTCGGGCTATATGGGAGCCTAGCCAGTTTGGATGTTCACCTTCCTAGACATGGACAGAGGGGGGAGGGCCTTGGACTTTCCACAGGGCAGGGAACCCTGACTGCTCTTTGGACTGGAGAGGGAGGGGGAGAGGAGTGGGGGGAGGGGGAGCAGGGTGGGAGGCGGGGGAGGGAAATGGGAGGCTGGGAGGAGGCGGAAACTTTTTTTTTCTTTTTCTCAATAAAAAATTAAAAAAAATAAAGAAAAATATTAAAGAAAAAAGAAAGTAAATAAAAAATTTAAAAAAAAGAATGGAGGCTTGGAGGAGGCAGAAATTTTTTCAATAATAATAAAAAAAATTAAAAATGAATAAAAAAAGCAAGGAGATGCCACAACAGAAGGTGTGCTGTAGAACAGGAAATCAGACTGGGGTTATAGACTTGAAAGAATGGAGGACAATGTGAAGGTCTGCATTTTGCCTATTTTCTTCAATGGTCAAAGTGGCATGTGGGCTTCCAGGGAGTGCCTTCTCGAGTTGTGCCTGGGACAAAGCAATGGGTTGGGGAAAAAATGTAGGGGAAATTCTTTGTGAAGCACTGGAGATGGATGTCGGTGGAGAAGGAAGTCTGTGGCAGGTCTGTTGCAGAACTCGGAAAGAAACTTAGGAATTAAATTTGGAGAAACAGAGGAAGATGCACAGAACTAAATTAGTCTGCCTTTTCCTCTGCCCAATAAGGCCTGTGGGTTGCCATGAAGTGCCTTCTAGAGTAAGGGACTGGGCTAAAACAAGGAAGTGGTGAACTGAGGGTAAGAGAAGACTTGTTGGAGCCCCTAAAGAGGGAAGGATGAGGCAAAGTACAGCTGCAACAGATGTTTTGTTGTAGAACTGTGGATGAGACTGAAATATTTGTTTTGGAGGGCCAGAAGGAGAGGTGAAGGTCTTCAATTAGCCTACCTGCTGCCCTGGCTGGAGTATACTTCCCCATTTTTGAGACATAGTCTAACTCTATAGATTTAGCTACCCTGGAACTCATTTTATATAGACTAGGCTGGCTTCACACACATAGAAATCTACCTGTCTTTTTCTACTGAGTGCTATTATTAAAGGTGCATACCACAACATCATAGTCTATTTTTGTTTGATTCTTTTCTTAATGTTAAGTTTGTATTTGTATAATCTTGATATTGATATTATGTAAGATGCATACATGGCAATGATTTTCTCTCATTATCTAAAGTACCTATACACTTGATTGACAGTTTCATTTGCCATACAAAAAGCTTTTCCCTTTTATACTGAGCCATTTGTAAATTATTGGTTTCATTTTCTTAGCAACCTCAGGTGTTTCTTACTCAGAAAGTCCTTACATAGTCATATATTTTGTAGTACTCCATAATTTTCCCTATATGTTTCAGAATTATTTAAAATAAAAAGAAACACATTATTATTGAAGTAGCTTGATAAAAAGGTAATTTATTGATATAACTAATTTAAATATTGTAAGCTATAAGATTCGTGTTACACACAGATTCTTTTTTTAATTGAAAAAAAAATTTCCGCCTCCTCCCAGCCTCCCATTTCCTTCCCCCTCCTCCCACTCCTCTCCCCCTCCCTCCACTCCTCTCCCCCTCCCTCTCCAGTCTGAAGAGCAGTCAGGGATCCCTGCCCTGTGGAAAGTCCAAAGTCCTCCCCCCTCCATACTGGTCTAGTAAGGTGAGCATCCAAACAGACTAGGCTCCCACAAAGCCAGAACATGAAGTAGGATCAAAACCCAGTGCCATTGTCCTTGGCTTCTCAGCAGCCCTCATTGTCCGCCATATTCAGAGAGTCCGGTTTTATTCCATGCTTTTTCAGTCACGGTCCAGCTGGCCTTGTACACACAGATTCTTATCTGTATTCATGAATTTATTTATACAGGTATATAAGTTTATAATTATTTAAAATTAATTTTATCATAAAATATTTATATTATTTTCACTGGTTCTATGCAGGCTAACGTTTCCCCACTTTGTCTTTCTCCTGCATTGATATCACATGTGTTTTACCAACTCCTTCCCCCTGGCTTTAAGGCTCTTTAAAATTCTCATTTTTACTTTCCTACCTCTTGGTCTCTACTGACCTGAACCTCCATCCAAAATAAATATACTCACAAAAATAAACAAATAAATAAGCAAAAGAAAAAAAAGTTTTTTTTTCTGTCTCTCTGAGCCTGGGTTGCCCATTCAGTGTACCTTCTAGTCTATCCATTTTTGTAATATATAATTTGTAAATATAATTTCATTTCTTATAACAGTGTTTGAACTTTCACTGACTTAAGCATGATTTTATTCTTGTTTTTCTTAATATAAAAATTGCATCATTAGGTTATTGCATTTTAAAATTTTCACTTTCAATAAATTCAATAAATTACATTTTTTCTTGATGGCAAAATACTTGTTCAAAACCACATGTCTCAGTAAAAATTTTACATTTCCCACAATTTCTATTTAGATTTTTCCCATTCTGTTGCTATATATTAAAATGCATTAAGGTGTTTTGAATTTTATATTTGCCTAATTTTCTAAATCATGCTCAAATTTGAAGGAAGTGCTATGAAATACTGGTAATAATGTATATTTTGAGTTTAATTATGTTCAGTCAATTTAAAATATAATGCCATTATACCTGAACATGGTTTGTTGATTATTTTCCCTGTATTACTTACAGTTTGGGCAATGTATGGGTCTAAAGGTAGTAACTATTATTGCTTTGGGTTGAGAGTCAACTCCTTTATATTTTTCTTAATACTATAAGAAATATTTTCAGGTATATCCAAATTAGCACAATACTGTACATGTTCTTGTCTCATTTTATATTGATATATGAACTTCATAAACCAAACTTTGTCATGGCTATCATGATAGATAGAAGTTGAATTTTACAAAATAAATATGTGCATCTTATTTATGTCAAATATACCCCCAAACCCAAATGCCAAGGATGAATTATCAACTTGTAACTGATTACATACTGTGTATTATGTTATTTAATGAAAAATAAAATTTAAAAATATTAATTTTAATTTTCTGAGTCATATAAGATACCAGTCCATAGTTAACCCAATTTTTGCATTTGTGCCGCTCAATGATGTGATCATATTCACATATCTGAAATTCATTCTTTATATATATGTTAAGATATTTATAAACTAAGATGTAATCAAACTATTCACATTGCTGTTATCACAAGTATTAAAATTAAATTAGGAGGCATTGAAGTTGGCACAATATGTTAATGAATGTCAGCACAAAACCATGGAACAGAAGAACATGGTTCCTATCTGGCCCTCTGCCTGAGTTAATCACCTGAAGACAATTTTTCATCAGGTAGGTCTTTCCCTTAAGGATTTGTGCTGCCATGTAATCATATGATACTAAAAAAAATTATTAATGAATACAATTTATTGTTAAAACCCCAAGGAGCTACAGAGGCTGTAAATATCAACCTGAAATCAAGCTCAGGTTAGTAGTCAGTATGGCTGCCTTTGGACTCAGGTATCATCACTTCAGTTCTGTACAACAGGTGGGTTCTTTGTCAAATGTGTGTTTCTTGTGAAGCATGGTTTACATTAGGGAAAGAAGTTGTGCTACTTAATCATGGTGACACCCAAGCTTTCTGAAGGCTTTTGACTTAATATTTTCCGTTGGTACCAGTGCTTTAAAGTTAATCTTTTCAGTGGTTGCAAGATGAGGACAAGAAGAGGATGAGTGGAATGTATAATTTAGCATGCCAAAGGCAAAACAAAACCACAGTGTAAATGTTAGAGGCATCTTATACAACACTTTATTTAAAATAATGGTCTTTAATGACTCACGTCCTTTATAGTGAATCATGGCTAAGATTCACAGTTTTCTGTGGTATTATTAATGAATACACTGAAGTAGATCACAAACTTCAACTTTTTGAGTCACAATTGAGATAAGATGCGTTAAACTTGAAATCTTATTTTATATTAATTGTATTAGTTTATATTGAGTATATTTTTCTTTTTTGATTCCCACTGATCATAGTTTTTAAAGTTTTTTCAATGAAAAATCCTCATACAATGCACCATGCTATTCTTTTTCTTTAGTATGCTACGGTAGAATAGAAGGTATGAGTAAATAAAATTAAAAAAAAATCAGATTATTGAAAAGGGGGAAATTAAGTGGTAAAAAAAAAGTAACAAAGACAGGAGAGAGAAGTAAATAGAAACATATGTGCATATGAATGGAGAATAGAATTATCAATGCAAAGAGAGAAAATAATGTTTACTTCATTAATCGTATCTTTAATTTTAAAGTGATGGTCATTTCTTTCCATATCATCATCATTGTTATTTTTTTCAGCATCTGAAAACCATGGGATTCACAAACCAAACAGCTGTTACTAACTTTCTCCTCCTGGGCCTCTCAAGTGACCCAGAATTGCAACCTTTCATGTTTGGACTGTTTCTGTCCATATACCTGGTCACAATGATTGGGAATCTGTTCATAATCTTGTCCATTATTTCCGATTCTCATCTCCATAGTCCCATGTACTATTTTATCTGCAACCTCTCCTTGACTGATCTCTGTACAAGCACCACAATAATCCCAAAGATGCTGGAGAACATCCAAGAACAGAACCTAAGCATAACCTTTGCAGGATGCCTCACCCAGGCTTGCTTTGCCATGCTTTTTGCTAGTCTGGAATGCTGCCTCCTTGCAGTGATGGCATATGATCGCTATGTGGCCATTTGCTACCCCTTGAGGTACACAGTCATCATGAACTGGCGTATGTGTAGCCTACTCACCCTATTCTCCCTGCTCAGTAGCACTATAAATGCATTACTTCTCAGCCTCACGGTGCTGTGGCTGTCCTTCTGCAATGATCTGGAAATTCCCCACTTCTTTTGTGAAATTACCCAGGTCATCAAGGCAGCCTGTTCTAGCACATTCGTCAACAATATACTGATATATATTGCAGGTTTAACATTTGGTGGAATTACTTTTGCTGGAATCATTTTCTCTTACACTGAAATTGTCTCCTCTGTCTTGAAAATACCATCTGTTCAAGGAAGATATAAAGCCTTTTCCACCACGGGGTCTCATCTGTCAGTTGTTTCTTTATTCTACGGGACAGGTTTAGGTGTATGTATTAGCTCAGCAGTAACTAACTCTCGCAAGATAACAGCAGCGGCATCAGTGATGTATACCGTGGTGACACAGATGCTGAACCCCTTCATCTACAGCTTAAGGAACAAAGATATGAAGCAAGCCTTGAAGAAACTCATAGGTAGAATGACTTCTTTTCTATAAATATGCTGTCTTCTTTGAATGAATCGTATAGTTAAATCACTGTAACAGGATTCCTGACTATCCCTTCACTAATCCTTTCAAATTCAGTGAATGGCATGATGTGGAATAACTTTAATCTTGTGTTTATTACCTTTTTTTCCTGTATTTATGTATGCTTGAAAAATTGTCTCAACTCTATCATCAATTTCTCATGTTTCAAAATCTAGGACAAAATGTGTGGGTGTTTTCTGTATCTGTATATTGCATAAATGTGAAACATATATGTGTATTTGTAAATATGTGTCCATTAATATGTATATATACTTGTATATATAAAAATATATGGAATATTAATGTTATTGACAAGTAAAAGTTATACATATTTGTAAAGTACAAGAATGTGGAGACACAAAACTGGCTTAGAGTGCAGGCTTCTCCTAAGACAGGTGATACGAAGTTGAGAAATGACTGCTTGGCAAACCAAGCATAGATGGAAACATACTTTCTCTGCTCATTTCTCAAAGTTCTGTCAGAATCTGTACCTTTGATAAGGTAGTGGCTTTTGAGCTCAATTCATCATGCTCCAACAGAAATAGGTTAAGGAAGGGCTTTGCTTCTTTATACTTTTTTCTTTATAGTACTTTTTACTCTTTATACTGCTTTTTATTGAGACATTGTTTTATGCATGGTGAGGTAAGAGTATCTCAGGATCATCTACATGAGTAAGGGAAGTTTGAGGGTTGAGGTAATTAATGCTTTTCAGTCTATATAAAAGTCCATGCAAAATAAAGCTTCTTATACAGTTGTTCATACTCTGCATGCCCTGTGTCCTGATTTACTCGAGACCCTTACCCAGAATCCCAATGCACTAGACGTTGACACAAGAAGACATTTCAACACATGTAGAAAGTGTATAATGATCAGATCATGGTAATTTGGCAAAGTGCAACTTTCAATATTTACCATTCATTTCTGTCAATAAGATTGAAACTTATTTGAGTTTATGTCATTCATTTTTGTCAGTCATAGTAATGAATGCTAGAAGTTAATCAATCTAACCTGATATACTCATGTATTTGTTAACAATTCTCTGCCTGTTCCTTACCCATATCTTTCCAAACTTGTCATAATCAGTATTATTTTATCTGCTGTGAAATCATTTTTGCCTTTGATGTGTAAGTGAGAAAATATGGCAATTGTTTTTTGTCTCAATTTTCACTTGATAAGATAGCTTCTAATATAATTAATATTGCCTAAGAGAATTGTAAATGAATTTTTGAGGAATAGAATTCTATTGTGTCTATGTGTCATTTTTTCCTTTACAATTATATCCACTGAGAATTGCTTATTCATTTCTTATATAACTGCTGCGAGTATTGTACAACTGAATGAAAATCCATACATTCCTCATAAACATGTATCTATGTTCCTTTAGATTTGCACTTATTTCTGGAATAGTTTTACAAAATGGTACTTTTCCTGATAGCTTTTAAGAAACATCATACTGATTTCAGAAGCAGTTAGCAAATTAATCAACAATGGATTACAAAAAATCAAGTTTCTCTGTAGTGTCATTGCCATTTCTTACTATAAACAGATAGTCATTGGATGCCATTCTAACTCAGGTGATATGGCAATGAAATTTATACAGATTATTTTGGTTGTTAGAATGACATTGAACCATTTTTAATAAAGCTGTTCATCTTTGGTATCTATTATTTTGAGTAAAGCATACTCAACTCATTTATTTAGTTTTTAGCTGAACACTTTGGGCTTTTTTTCTGTTGAATTCCTTTTATTTTTTGGCTGTGACCCATATTGTTCTATGTGTCTGTATCAGTGTAAAATGGAGGTTAACTGTTAAATGTACTGAGGCAATTTTCAAACTTATTAAGTGATTTGTGCCCCATTCATTAAGGTCAGGTCAAATGCAACCCAGATGAGGCCCCAAGAGGAGGAGAAGGTAAGATTTTTTTTGCATTGAAATTTATGTTTTTTATTTTTTTTAACAGTTTTCAATGTGAAAGTGTGCTTCACATGAAATTCGGAATAAAACAACAGATAAAAAATGAAAAAAAATCCACACCTAATAGTACCTTAAAAAACAATAATCATCTTAATAATAAAACTATGTTTTGTCTTTAATTTAATATTATAAACCTCATGCATGTAGTATTAAGCCACAACAACAAAGCCACATTGAACAGACGGAAGTTAAGAAGGCAGAAAGAGAAATCAATAAAACTATTTTTTTAAGTATTCATTTTTCATACTCTTCCTGGAGACTTGGTGATCATCCATACAATTGCATATTTTCACAGAAATAGGTACAATTGATTCTGATGTGTCTAATTAAGGCTTTTTCTAGCAAATTACTTTTGTTCTTCATTACTCTCCAAAGGGAGGAAGCTATTACATTTCATTACATATTTTCTGCAAGAACAATAGAACAAAGTGGTCACACCACCTTGTCAGTGTTCCTTTCAGGACAACTGACAACATTGTTTCAAAAATTATCAGCATAAGCAGAAGTAATATATTAGGGCTCAGAAAAATGCTGTGCAATATTGAATAAAACATTTTAAGGGCTCCCCTTAAAAGTGCAAATCTCCTCTTAGTCTTTCATTTATTTATTTATTTATTAAAAATTTCCACCTTCTCCTCTCCTCCCATTTCCCTCACACTCCCCGCTCCCCCTTCCCCTCCCTCTCCAGTCCTAAGAGAAGTCAGGGTGTCCTGCCCTGTGGGAAGTCCAAGGTACTCCCCCCTCCATCCAGGTCTAGGAAGGTGAGCATCCAAACAGACTAGGCTCCCACAAGGCCATTCCATGCAGTAAAATCAAAACTCAGTTCCATTGTCCTTGGCTTCTAAGTCATCCCTCATTGTCAACCACATTTAGAGAGTCCAGTTTGGTCACATGCTCCATCAGTCTCAGTACAGCTGACCTTAGTGAGCTCCCATTGGATCAGTCCCACCGTCTCAGTGGGTAGACGCACCCCTCATGGTCCTGACATCCTTGCTCATGTTGTCCCTCCTTTTGCTCCTCATTTGGACCTTGGGAGCTCAGTCCAGTGCTCCAATGTGAGTCTCTGTCTCTATCTCCATTCATCGCCAGATGAAGGTTCTATGGTATATGCAAGATATTCATCAGTGTGGCTATAAGATAAGGGCAGTTCAGGCACCCTCTTTTTAGCTGCCCAAGAAACAAGCTGGGGACATCTCCTTGGACACCTGGGAACCCCTCTAGAGTCAAGTCTCTTGCCAACCCTAAAATGGCTCCCTTAATTAAGATATCTACTTCCCTGCTCCCATATCCACCCTTCCTTTATCCCAACCATCCCATTCCCCCAAGCTCTCCCCATTCTCCCCTTCTCCTTTCTTTCTCCCCATCTTCCCTTACCCCCACCCCACCTCCACCCCCCATTCTCCCAACTTTTGCCTGGCAATCTTGTCTACGTCCAATATCCAGGAGGATAACTATATGTTTTTCTTTGGGTTCACCTTCTTATTTAGCTTCTCTAGTATCACTAAATATAGGATCAATATTCTTTATTTATGGCTAGAGTCCACTTATGAGAAGTACATACCATATTCATCTTTTTGTGTCTGGGTTACCTCACTAACGAAAGTGTTTTCTATTTTCATCCATTTGCATACAAAATTCAAGATGTCATTTTTTTTTACTGCCAAGTAGTATTCTAATGGGTATATACTCAACACTTTCTTTATCCATTCTTCCATTGAGGGGCATCTGGATTGTTTCCAGGTTCTGGCTATTACAAATCATGCTGCATTGAACATAGTTGAACAAATGCTTTTGTAATTATGGTAAGGCATTTCTTGGGTATATTTTTAAGAGTGGTATTGCTGGATCCTGGGGTAGGTTGATCCCTAATTTCCTGAGAAACTGCCACACTGATTTCCTAAGTAGTTGCACAGGTTTGCATTTCCACCAGCAATGGATGAGTGTTCCCCTTACTCCACATCTTCTCCAGCAAAGGCTATCATTGGTGTTTTTTATTTTAGCCATTCTGACGGGTGTAAGATGGTATCTCAAAGTTGTTTTGATTTGCATTTCCATGATCTCTAAGGAGGTAGAGCATGACCTTAAATGTCTTTTGGCCATTTGAACTTCTTTTGTTGAGAATTCTCTGTTCAGTTCAGTACCCCATTTTTTATTTTTTATTTATTTATTAAAGATTTCTGACTCTTCCCCGCCACCGCCTCCCATTTCCCTCCCCCTCCCCCAATCAAGTCCCCCTCCCTCGTCAGCCCAAAGAGCAATCAGGGTTCCCTGCCCTGTGGGAAGTCCAAGGACCACCCATCTCCATCCAGGTCTAGTAAGGTGGGCATCCAAACTGCCTAGGCTCCCACAAAGCCAGTACGTGCAGTAGGATCAAAAACCCATTGCCATTGTTCTTGAGTTCTCAGTAGTCCTCATTGTAGCAGTACTCCATTTTTTAATTGGGTTAATTAGAATTTTAAAGTCTAGTTTCTTGAGGTCTTTATATATTTTGGAGATCAGACCTTTGTCTGATCTGGGGATGGTGAAGATCTTCTCCCAATCAATAGGTTGCCTTTTTGTCTTAATGATAGTGTCCTTTGCTTTACAGAAGCTTCTCAGTTTCAGGAGGTCCCATTTATTCACTGTTGCCCTTATTGTCTGTGTTACTGGGGTTATACATAGGAAGTGGTCTCCTGAGCCCATGTGTTGTAGAGTATTTCCCACTTTCTATTCTATCAGGTTCAGTGTGTTCAGATTAGTATTGACATCTTTAATCTATTTGGACTTGAGTTTTGTGCATGGTGATAGATATGGATCTATTTTCATTCTTCTACATGTTGACATCCAGTTATGCCAGCACCATTTGTTGAAGATGCTTTCTTTCCTCCATTGTATACTTTTAGCTCCCTTGTCAAAAATCAGGTGTTCATAGGTTTGTGGGTTAAAATCTGGGTCTTTTATTCGATTCCATTGGTTGACTTCTCTGTTTTTATGCCAATACTGAGCTGTTTTCATTACTTAGCTCTGTAATAGAGTTTGAAGTCAGGGATGGTAATGCCTCCAGATGTTCCTTTATTGTATAAGATTGTTTTAGCTATTTTTTTTTCATCTAAAGTTGATTATTGTTCTCTCAAGGTCTGTGAAGAATTTCGTTGGGATTTTAATGGGGATTGCATTGAATCTATAGATTGCCTTTAGTAGAATTGCTATTTTTACTATGTTGATCCTGCCCATCCAAGAGCATGGGAGGTCCTTCCATTTTCTGGTGTCCTCTTCAATTTATTTCTTCAATGCCTTAAAGTTCTTGTCAAATAGATCTTTCACTTCCCTGGTTAGAGTTACCCAAAAATACTTTATGCTATTTGTGGCTATCATAAAAGGTGAAGTTTCTCTGATTTCCCTCTCTGCTTCTCCATCCTTTGTGTATAAGAGGGCTACTGACTTTTTTGAATTGATCTTGTAACCTGTCACATCACTGAAGGTATTTATCAGCTGTAGGAGTTCTTTGGTAGAGTTTTGGGGGTCACTAATGTACACTATCATATCTTCTGCAAAAAATAAAAGTTTGACTTCTTCCTTTCTGATTCAAATTCCCTTGATCTCCTTATGTTGTCTTATTGCTATTGCTAGAACTTCAAGAACTATGTTGAAGAGATATGGTGAGAATGGACAGCCTTGTCTTGTTCCTGATTTTAGTGGAATGGCTTTTCTCTCGATTTAATTTGATATTAGCTGTTTGTTTGCTATATATTGGTTTTATTATATTTAGGTATGATCCTGTATCCCTAACTTCTCCAAAACTTTTATCATAAAGGGGTTTTGAATTTTGTCAAATGCTTTTTCCGCAACTAATGAAATGATAACATGTTTTTTTTTTCAGTTTATTTATATGATGGATTACATTGATAGATTTGCGTATGTTGAACCAGCCCTGCATCTCTAGGATGAAGTGTAATTGATTGTAATGGAAATTTTTTTTAATATGTTCTTGGATTCTGTTTGCTAGAATTTTATTGAGAAGTTTTGCATTGATTTTCATGAGCGAGATTGGTCTGTAATTCTCTTTCTTGGTTGGGTCTTTGTGTGGTTATGGAATCAGGGTGAAGTACCTTCATAAAAAGAGTTTGGCAATGACTCTTCTGTTTCTATTATGTGAAACACATTAAGGAGTATAAATATCAGCTCTTCTTGGAAGTTCTGATAAAATTCTGCATTAAAACCATCTGGTCCTGGGCTTTTTTGGTTGGGAGTTTTTTTTTATGACAGCTTCTATTTCCTCACGACTTATAGGTCTATTTAAATTGTTCACTTGCTCTTGATTTAATTTTGGCAAATGGTACTTATATAAAAAAACAAGTCTATTTATTTTACATTTTCCAACTTTGTGGCATATAAGCTTTTGTAGTAAGACCTAATGATTCTCTGAATTTCCTCAGTGTCTGTTGTTATGTCCCCCTTTTCATTTTTGATATTGTCAATTTGCATGTTCTCTATGTCTTTTGATTAGTTTGGATAAAGTTTTGTCAATCTTGTTGACATTCTCAAAGAACCAGCTCTTTGTTTCATTGATTCTTTGGATTGTTTTCTGTGTTTCTATTTCGTTGATTTCAGCCCTCAGTTGGATTATTTCCAGTCTTCTACTCTTCAGGGTTAGTGTAGAGCTTTCAGCTGTGCTGTTAAGTCTCTAATGTGAGCTTTCTCTGTTTTTTTTTTAATGTGGGCACTTAGAGCTATGAACTTTCCTCTTAGTACTGCTTTCATAGTGTCCCCTAAGTTTGGGTATGTTGTGTCTTTATTTTTGTTAAATTCAAGGAAGATTTTAATTTCTTTCTTTATTTCTTCCCTGACCCAGGGGGGTTCAGTTGTTGACTGTTCAGCTTCCATGAGTTTGTAGGCTTTCTGGGGGTAGAATTATTGTTAAATCATAACTTTATTTCATGCTGATCCAATAAGACACAGGTGGTTACTAATTTTTTTTTGTATCTGTGGAAGTTTGCTTTGTTATCCAGTACATGCTCAATTTTCGAGAAGGTTCCATGAGATGCTGAGAAGAAGATATATTCTTTCCTATTTGGGTAGAATGTTCTATAGATGTCTGTTAAGTTCATTTGATTCCTTACTTCCATTAATTCTCTTATTTCTCTGTTAGGTTTCTGTCTGATTGACCTGTCCATTGGTGAGAGAGGAGAGTTGAAGTCTCCTACTATTAGTGTGTGTGGTTTGATGACTGCCTTGAGTTCTAGTAATGTTTCTTTTACATAAGTGGGTGCTTTTATATTAGGGGCATAGATATTCAGGATTGAGACTTCCTCCTGATGAATTTTTCCTGTTATCACTATAAAGTGTCCATCTCTATCTGTTCTGATTGATTTTAGTTTGAAGTCAATTTTGTTAAATATTAGTATAGCCATACTTGCATGTTTCTAAGTTCTGTTTGATTGAAAAACCTTTTCCCAACCTTTTACTCTGAGTAGATGTCTATCTTTGTGGTTGAGGTATGTTTCTTGTAAACAGCAGAATGTTGGATCCTGTTTTCGCATCCAATCTCTGAGCATGTGCCTTTTTATACATAAATTGAGTCCATTGATATTAAGTGATATTAATGAACAGTGGTTGTTATCTCCTGTTATTTATTTTGGTTGTAGAGTTTGTGTGTTTCCCTTCTTTGAGTTGTGCTGGTAAAGGGCTGCTAGTTGTCTGGGTTATTGTGGGCATTGTTGGATTCCTTGGGTTGTGCTATTCCTTCTATTACTCTCTGTAAGGCTGGATTTGTGGTTAAGTATTGTTTAAATTTGTTTTTATCCTGGAATATTTTATTTTCTCCATTGATGGTGAATGAAAGCTTGGCTGGGTATAGTAGTCTGGGCTTACATCCATGGTCTCTTATTTTCTGCAGCACATCTATCCAAGACCTCTGGATTTCATAGAGAAGTCAGGTGTAAGTCTGATAGATTTACCTTTATATGTTACTTGACCTTTTTTCCTTTGTAGCTCTTAATATTCTTTCTTTATTCTATATGTTTTTTGTTTTGATTATTATATGGCAAGAGGATTTTTTTTTGATCCAGTCTATTTGGTGTTCTCTATGCTTCTTGAACCTTCATAGGAATATTTTTCTTTAGGTTGGGAAAGTTTTCTTCTATAATTTTGGTGAATATATTTTCTGGGCCTTTGAGCTGTAAGTCTTCTCCTTCTTCTACCTCTATTATTCTTAGGTTTGTTCTTCTTATGGTGTCCCAGATTTTCTGGATGTTTTGTGATAAGAATTTGTTGGATTTGCTGTTTTCTTTGATCAGTATGTTTATTTTCTCTATAATGTCTTCAGCATCTGAATTCTTCTATCTCTTGTATTCTGTTGGTTATGTTTGTCTCTGTAGTCTCTGTTTGTTTACCTAGATTTTCCATATCCAGCCAACCCTCGGTTTGTGTTTTCTTCATTGCCTCTATTTCAGTTTTCAAACCTTGAACTGTTTTCATTATCTGTTTGATTGTTTTTTTTCTTGGTTTCCTAGGGCATCTTTTAGGGATTTATTCATTTCTTCCAACTTTTTATTATTCTTCTCATCCATTTCTTTAAGGGAGTTTTTCCACATCCTGTTTAAAGCACTCTATCACTTTCATAATGTCTATTTTTTCTACTTCTTCTGGATTAGGGTGTTCAAGTCTTCCTGTTGTATGTTCACTCGGTTCTGGTGTTATCATGTTGTTTTTCAGATTGTTGGAGGAATTCTTGCCTTGGCGCCTGCCCATGTCTTCCTTCAAATGTTCTGATGGATTTTCTGGTACAGGATCAGGGCCACTCACTGGCCAGGGACCTCAGAGACAAAAACTTGCTGCCAATATGAGGAGTTTCTATGTTGTGATAAAAAAAACCAACTATTGAAATGATATATTGATACCAACAGACATAATAACATGGAAAAGGGAAAGCTCATAAAACCTGAATCCAGGGCATTTTTTTACTGTTGATTGATGGGGGGAGATAGGCCCTAGTCAATTGGTCCTGGGATGCAATAAATAATAAGTTGAGAAAGTCAGAAGAATCAAGCAATTAATTATCATTTCAGTTTTCATTTGTTCCTGCTCCAGGTTCTTGCTTTCTTAAGTTCCAGCCATGATTGCCTTTGGTGGTAGACTATGATGTTAAAGTAGATGTAAAATACCTTTCCTCTATAAGGTGCTTATGGATTCTGGTATTTAATCAGAATTATGGAATATTGCATTGACAGGCATAACCATTTATTTTGTTGAGGATTATGGTGGCATTTGAACATGGGACTGAAAAAACTGTTGAATTCTCAGAGCTCAGAGTTCAATTGCTAATTATGTAGGTAATTGGGTAATAAGAATGTTAATGCAAACAATGGATGCATATCTTGCATAGGAGAACAGTTTGAGAACTCATTGATTATCCCCTTTTATACCTTGAATGAAAACAAGCAAAGAAACAAACAAAAGCATTAACATGAATTCTCTGCCTTGCTGGGACCACTGGAACAAAAAAAAAAGCAAAAAAAAGCATTAACATGAATTCTCTGCCTTGCTGGGACCATTGGACTGGTCAAGACTGAAAAATCAGCTGTGATTAAGGATGGCAGCATCATTAAGGAAAAGTCTTCTGATAAGTGCCGTTTCAATATTATGGCTATGTAGGTAAGACCTGAATAAGGACAAAACCAACAGACATGCTAAATAGGAAGCAGAGAAACTTGTGAAGCTAAATCACTGGACAAAGAATGACAGGTATGTAAAGGATGATGAGTGAGAAACAGCAGTGTTCCTCCAGGAATAAGCCTCTTATTTGGTTATGTAGTATTAAGCAGTTATGGGGGATTGCCCTCTATATGCCATGAATACCATTGGTTAATAAAGAAGCTGCTTCGGGCCTATTGCAGTGCAGAATAGGGCAGGGCAGGAATTCTAAACAGATAGAGGAGGAAAGTAAATGGAGTCAGAGAGAAGCCATGTAGTCTCCACAGAAGACAGATGCTGGTTGTTGGATGGAACCAACACAACCACCTGGTGATACACAGATTAATAGAAATGGGTTAATTTAAGATACATGTGCTAGCCAATAAAAGGTGAGAGGTAATATACCAAGCAGGGTTCTATAATACAATTTATATGTAATTACTTCAGATCTGTGACGTGGGATTTCCCTCTGTATGCTGTGATTACCATTAATGAATAAATAAACTGACTTGGCCTGTTGACAGGGCAGAACTTAGGTAGATGGGGAAAACTGGACTGAATGCTGGGAGAAGGAAGGTGGAGAGGGAGACACCATGGAGTTGCTGCCAGAGATAGATGTGCTGAAACTTTGCTATTAGGTCACAACCTTATGGTGATATACAGATTAATTAAATGGGATAAATTAATATTTAATAGTTAGCAAATAAGAAACTAGAGCTGATGGGCCAAGCAGTGATTTAATTAAAACAGTTTCTGTGTGGTTATTTTAGTTCTGGGCAACCGGGATGAACAAATGGCTTCTTGCTACAAATTGGTGCCCCACCTGACCAACTAAAATTCACTTAAAAACCTGAGAGAGTTTGAAAAGGAATTCTAGACACAAAATACAGAGTTTAGCACAGCTTCTTGTTGTTTGCTGGTGGCATAAGTACCTTCTTTAAGAGAGGTTTTCCTGATGCAGCCATAGCAGGAAAAAAAACACACCATTTTAAAATGCTGGCTTTCTGGGCCATGCTACCAGCATGAACTCTGACTCTTTCAGGCAGGAGGTCTGGCTATAGAGCATTTGAATGGGGTTTGTGAGCAGACTGCTACAGTTTGCTTAATGGCCACATGGACTGGCTGTGTGCCTGAAAGTGGGGCTGGGTGTATGGCTCTCAAAGGTGTGAGCAGTTCCACCATATTGGAATGGACATGAGAAGCAGGAGGCACCATATATACCCTAGTAATGTCACAGCTTAGATTCTTAAGTGCTTAACATTTTAAGAGGTGCTTCTGGCCAGAAAATAATTATATATATGCAATAAAGACAAATCCAGATTTTAAAAAAAGACCTATAAATGGGTCACAGTGTTGGATAAATGTATGTAAGCTTGGGACAGAGAAGAAAAACAATATAGACAGTTATAAAAAGAAGTAAATGGTGTTTTTGATTTTAGCCATTCTGACTGGTGTAAGATGGTATCTCAAAGTAGTTTTAATTTGCATTTCCCTGATCGCCAAGGAGGTTGAGCATGACCTTAAGTGTCTTTTGGTCATTTGAATTTCTTCTGTTGAGAATTCTCTGTTCAGTTTAGTGCCCCATTTTTGAATTGGGTTAATTAGCATTTAAAAGTCTAGTTTCTTGAGTAATTTCTATATTTTGGAGATCAGACCTTTGTCTGTTGCAGGGTTAGTGAAGATCTTCTCCTAGTCAGTGGGTTGCCTTTTTGTCTTAGTGACAGTGTCCTTTGCTTTACAGAAGCTTCTCAGTTTCAGGAGGTGCCATTTATTCAATGTTGTCCTTAATGTCTGTGCTGCTGGGGATATACGTAGGAAGTGATCTCCTGTGCCCATATGTTGTAGAGTACTTCCCACTTTCTCTTCTATCAGGTTTAGTGTGTTCAGCCTGATATTGAGGTCTTTAATCCATTTGGACTTGAGTTTTGTGCATGGTGATAGATATGGATCTATTTTCATTCTTCTACAGGTTGACAACCAGTTCTGCCAGCACTATTTGTTGAAGATGCTTTCTTTCTTCCATTGAATACTTTTAGCTCCTTTATCAAAAATCAGGTGTTCATAGGTTTGTATGAAAATAGAAAACACTATCCTGAGTGAGGTATTCCAGACCCAAAAAGGTGAACATGGGATGTACTCACTCATAGTTGTTTTCTAGCCATAAATAAAGGACACTGAGCATATAATTTGTGATCCTAGAGAAGCTAAATAAGAAGGTGAACCCAAAGAAAAACATATAGTCATCCGCCGGGATATGGGAAGTAGACAAGATTCCCAGGCAAAAACTGGGAACTTGTGGGGAGGTGGCATGGGGCTAAGGGGAAATCGTGTGAGAAACGTGAGAAGGGGAGGATGCGGGAGCTTGGGGGAATGGGATGTCTGTGATAACGGAAGGGTGGATACAGGAGCAGAGAAATATATATTCTAATTAAGGGAGCCATCTTAGGGTTGGCAAGAGACTTGACTCTAGAGGGGCTCACAGGTGTCCAGGGAGATGTCCCCAGCTAGTACCTTGGGCAACTGAGGAGAGGGAACCTGAAATGACCCTATCCTATAGCCATACTGATGAATATCTTGCATGTCACCTTAGAACCTTCATCTGGCGATGGATCGAGATAGAGACAGAGACCCAAATTGGAGCACTGGACTGAGCTCAAGATACAAATGAGGATCAAAAGGAGGGAGAACACGAGCAAGGAAGTCAGGACCACGAGGGGTGCACCCACCCACTGTGACAGGGGAACTGATCTATTGGGAGCTCACCATGGCCAGCAGGACTGGGACTGAATAAGCATGAGATGAAACCGGACTTTCAGAACATGGCGGACAATGAAGGCTGATGAGAAGCCAAGGATAATGGCACTAGGTTTCGATCCTAATACATGAACTGGCTTTGTGGGAGCCTAGCCTGTTTGGATTCTCACCTTCCTGGACCTGGATAGAAGTGGGAGGACCTTGGACTTCCCGCAGGATAGGGAATCTGGACTGCTCTTCATTCTCGAGAGGGAGAGGGAATGGAGGGGCAGGGGGAGGGGGATAGGGGGAGGGGAGTAGGGAGAGGGGGGATGTGTGGGAGGATGGGGAGGGAAATGGGAAACAGAGAGGAGGTGGAAATTTTTTTCTTTTCAACAACTAAAAAAATAAAATTAAATTAAAAAAAGAAGTAAATGTTTTTTTTTAAAAAGTAAAGTCTTTAAAGGAATAGAGTATAGACAGTCATTGATTAGAAGGACTAAACAAAGAATAAGCCATGTAAAGATGGAAAACTCACAGAGAGTCTGAATTATATATATTATTGTGCTTTCTTTGAATTTTTTGACTGTGAAGGAGCTAAATACAGAGAGACATTTTATTGTATAGGCTACTAAGCTAAACCAGCAAGTATATTTAAAAGGTATTCTGACTTCCAAACATGGCTCTAAAGATACATTGCTTTACTATTGGAAATGTACCCAAAAGATGCCAAATCATACTACAAAAGCATTTGTTCAACTATGTTCATAGCAGCATTATTTGTAATAGCCAGAACCTGGAAACAACCTAGATGCCCTCAATGGAAAAATAGATAAAGAAGGTGTGGCAATATAAACTTTAGTGTTCTACTCAGTGGTAAAAAACAATGACATCTTGAATTTTGTATGCAAATTGATAGAAATAGAAAACACTATCCTGAGTGAGATAACCCAGACCCAAAAAGTTGAATATGGTATATACTCATTCATTAGTGGACTCTAGCCATAAACAAGGGACATTAAGCCTGTAGTTCACAAGCCTAGAGAACTCAAATAACAAGGTGAACCCAAAGAAAACCATATATAGATTCTCCTGGAACTTGGAAGCAAACAAGATCGCCGGGCAAAAGTTGGGAGCATGGGGGGGGGTAGAGGTGGGAGGGTTGGGGGAAGATGAGTTGGGGAGAGAGAAGGGAAAAGGGAAAGACTGGGGAGAGCTTAGGGAAGTGGGAACATAAAGATGGAAGAATGGCAGATGTAGGAGCAGGGAAGAAGATATCTACATTAAGGGAGCCATTTTAGGGTTGGCAAGAGACTTGGCTCTAGGGGGATTCCAGGTTTCCACAGGGATTACCCCAGCTAGGTTCTTGGGCAGCAGAGGAGTGGGTGCCTGAACTGTCCTTGCCCCACTATCACACTGATGATTATCTCAAATATCACCGTAGAATTTTCATCCAGCAACGGATGGAGATAGAGACAGAGACCCTCATCAAAGTAATGGACTGAGCGCCTAAGGTCCAGTTGAAGAGAAGAAGAAGGGAGAAGACAAGCAAGGAAGTCAGGACCATGAGGGGTTGGTCCACCCACTGAGGCCGTGTGCCTGTTCTAAAGGGAGCTCACCAAATCCAGCTGGACCTGGACTGAATGAGCATGTGAGCAAACCAGACTCTCTGAATATGGCTGATAATGGGGGCTGACTGGGAAGCCACTGATAAAGGCACTGGGACTTGTTTCTACTGCATGTACTGGCTTTTTGGGACCCTAGTCTATTTGGATGCGCAGCTTCCTAGGCCTGGATGGGGGGGGGGCTTGGACTTCCCAAAGGGCAAGGTTCTCTGCCCTCTCTTAAGGGGTGGGAAGGAAGGTAATAGGAGGAGGGGAGGAAGTGCAGATTTTTGAATGGGAAAAAAAATATATTGCTTTGGAAAAGAAGTTCTTCTCTTGTTTCCATAGAGGATGAAAACCTGTGGATTGCTTCAGACTGGTGTGGTTTGATGGAGTAAGACACCTTAAAAGGTTGCCTTGAACATCCCTTAAAAATTTACTTCACTACAACTGCTGACCGATTTGAACCTAGCACATAGAATACACCATAAAAGATCTGATTAACAGCACCCCCAATAAATAGGGAGCAGTATGAAAAAAACTATATTCCCAAATATTTTCTATAAATGTTTGTTTACATTTAAAGGGGGATATGATATAGATATGAATACTTTGCATTGGTATGGATCTCAGTTTATTGATACAAATATAAGATCAATTATGTTATATGTATATGTATTCCTGATCTTGATTAAGGTATTGTGTTCATTTAAAAATGTAATGTATAATTAAGAATTATAAGTTAATAGATAATCATCTATAATAGTCAAGCTTGTAGTCATTTTAGTTAGATTTATAGAGATATATTTCAATTAGATAGGTATTCTTCAAATGTTTCAGAGACCTTCAGAATATGGCATTTAAAATGTTTTAATAACTTAGGATGTTTCATGTCAATGAGACACATCTGCTCCTGGTAGCACAAGCTACTTCAGGAGGAAGACGGGCATTGAAGAGGCTCCTTATGGAGTTGGTTAGCCATTTGGGCACAAAACTGCTCTTGCCTAGACTGCTTCATACTATGCTGTAAAAACTGGACATGCAGAAACCACAGAGAGATGACTGCTGAACTTGATTGCCCAAAGATGAGAGGATTAACAGGGTTCCTGATGCATGAAAGAGTCTGCCAAACATTCTTCAGTACACAAAAGTGACTTACAAACTGCCAAAACAGGCTGAACTATCTTTAAAATTTCCTATTTCATGAAATGTCTGCTGGATACTATGGACCAGTAGACTGAAGATGGATGCCCTAACTGTACAGAAGAACTTTGGGTGACTGTCCAGGCAGTGAGATGTCTCTGTCAGTTCTAGAGATTTGGAAGTTGCTTACAATGTACTTCCTGTTTACTTAAGCAATATTATATCCTTCTGGAGTCTTTGATGGAGTTGAAGAATTTATAATTATAGTTATAGTTTTCCTTAGTTATGATAAAAGATAAAATAGATATAAATATTATAACTGTAATTCTTGCTTGATACCTGTTTTGTTCTATGTAATTTTACTGTGTGAAAATACAACCTTCCTGTAGTGAGAGAGTGAGCAGGCCTACTTTTTGTCCCACCCGGCTCCCGTACATCTAGCTTTACACCTGAAATAGCAACACACAAATTGTATTCATTTAAACACTGTCTGGCCCATTAGTTTCAGCCTTTTATTGGCTTATTCTCAAATCTTGATTAACCCATTTCTAATAATCTGTGTAGCACCACAAAGTGGTGGCTTACCGGGAAAGATCTGTCTCAGGTCGAAGAATCATGGTGACTGCCTCACTTCCCTTCTTCCCAGCATTCTGTTCTGTTTACTCTATATATCTAAATCCTGCCCTATCAAAAAGCCAAGGCAGTTTCTTTATTAACCAATGAGAGTAACACATAGACAGATGACCCTCCTTTATCACCTTCCTTTTTATTTAAACAGAAAAGGGGAGGTAAGGGAGGATTTCCCTCTGTATACTGTGATTACCATTAATAAATAAATAAACTGCCTTGGCCTGTTGACAGGGCAGAACTTAGGTAGGTGGGGAAAACTGGACTGAATCCTGGGAGAAGGAAGACAGAGAGGGAGACATCATGGAGCAACTACCGGAGAGAGACATGCTGAAATTTGCTGGCAGGCCACAACTTTGTGGCAATATACAAATTAGTAGGAATGGGATAAATTCATATGCAAGAGTTAGCTAATGAAAATGAATAGAAGAACCGGATATTAATCCACATACCTTTGAACACCTGATTTTTGACAAAAAGCAAAAAATATCAAATGGAAAAAAGAAAGCACATTTAACAATTGGTGCTGGCATAACTGGATATCAACAGGTAGAAGAATGAAAATAAAATCATATCTATCACCATGCACAAAACTCAAGTCCAAATGGATCAAATATCTCACCATAAAGCCAGCTACACTGAACCTTATAGAATAGAAAGTGCGAAGTACACTTGAACACATTGGCATAGGGAACCACTTCCTGAATATAACCCCAGTAGCACAGACACTGAGAGAAACAATTAATAAATGGGAAATCCTGAAACTGAAAAGCTTCTGTAAAGCAAAGGATACAGTCAACAAGACAAAATGACAACCTAAAGAATGGGAAAGATTTTCACTAACCCCACATCACACAGAGGCCTGATCTCAAAAATATACAAAGAACTCAAGAGACTGATCATCAAAAGAACAAATAATCCAATAAAAAAATGCAGTACAGTCTTACAGAGAACTCTCAACATAGGAATCTAAAATGGCTGAAAGACACCTAAGAAAATATTCAACATCCTTAATCATCAGAGAAATGCAAATCAAAACAACTCTGAGATTCCATCTTATACCTGTAAGAATGGCCAAGATCAAAACCACTGATGACAACTTATGCTGGAGAGCTTGTGGGGTAAAGGGAACACTTCTGCATTGCTGGTGGGAAAACAAGGTGGGAAACTCTTTGGATGTCAGAGTAGCGGTTTTCAGAAAATTAGGAAACAACCTTTCTCAAGACTCAGTAATACCACTTTTTGAGTATATATCCAAAGGATGCTCAATCATGCCACAAGGACATGTGCTCAACTATGTTCATAGCAACATTGTTTCAAATAGCCACAACTTGGAAACAACCTAAATGCCCCTCAATCAAAGAATGGATAAGGAAAATGTGGTACATCTACACAGTGGAGTACTACACAGCAGAAATGAATAACATCTTGAATTTTTCAGGCAAATGGATGGAGCTAGAAAACATTATTATAAGTGAGGTAACCCAGACACAGAAAAACAATTATCAAATGTACTTGTAGGTGGTTTTTAAACATAAAGCAAAAAACAAACAAAAAACAAAAACAAAAAACAAACAAACAAAAAAAAATTAGCCTACAGACCACAATCCCAGAGAACTTAGAAAACAATTAGGACACTAAGAGACTTACATAAATCTAATCTACATAAGAGTTAAGAAAAAAAAACCCAAGATCTCCTGAGTAAATTTGGAGCATGGGGACCTTGGGGGAGTATTGAAGTGGGGAGGGAAGAGGCAGGGAGTGGTGCAGAGAAAAATGTAGAACTCAATTAAAATCAGTTTAAAAAAAAAACAAATTCACGAACTATTTTTCATTAATTGTTTTGTTGTTATACTTTTTGGTTCCTATCTGTTAATTTTAGTTATTTAATTCTTTTTTTATTAGTTAAGCCAAAGTCTATTAATATAGTTTAGCTTCTCAAAGAACCAGTGCTAAGATACTGGTTTTTTTTTATACTGTTTTCTTTGTTTGTATGTTATTAATCTCTCATTTAATTATTTTATGCTGTTCAATGTATTTAAATTTGGTTTACTCTTATTTTTTAAATTCTTGTGTTAATAATGAAGTAATTTATTCATTATTAATATTTCCTAAATTTTATATATTTTAAAATAAAATATAGTTACAGTGCTTTCCCTTTTTTCCTTCCCCAGGTCCCTCAAAAATTCTTTCCCTCCAATTACTCCCATGTCCCTCACTCTCAAATATATAAGTGAGTGTATGTGTATGCATATATATATATATATATATATATATATATATATATTCTGCTAAGTCTATTTTTGTGTTTATATATAGATGCTTTCACGGATGTCCACTTTTTATTGGAATACCATTCATGGTATCCTTGAAGAAGGATAATACTTCCTCCCTCAGCAGTTTCAGCCTGTAATTCTTTATTCAGTGAGGTGAAACCATGAGAGTCTTCCTCTTCTGTGGTAGCATGTCCACTAACATGGGCTTTCTTTTGGCCTAGTTTATGCAACCATTTCAAGAAAAGGCTGTTTCACAGCAGACTTCCTGCAATCCTGGGTTGCACAAATTTCTGTTCCCTCTTCTAAGCATGTCCCAGATCATGGACAGATGAACTGTAATCTGTTCAGCTGGGATCCTCACGATCCACTATTTTCTGATTTTTTCTCCAGTTGCCATTTTTAATAATAGTTTCTGTTTACTATAAAGAGATGTTTCTTTGTTTGGAGGTGGTGTAGCTCAAATGAAAACAAAGAAATAAAAATAAATTTGGAAAAAAGGGGTAAATCTGAAAAAAGTGGGTAAAGCTTCAGAACCTCAGTTGTAACACTGGGACGCACAAAGTGAAAGGAGAGAGCTGATGCCTGAAAACGTCCACATAAACAAAGGCATAAGTAAATGAATGAAAAAATATTAAGTATATGATATATTTCTTATAGTTTCAGGGCCAGCAGTCAAACTAAGATGGTAAATCTTTGCTGAAGGCAGTTAGAGATTTAGATTTCAATAGCCATAAAGCAGGAATTTTAAATTTCTGTGCTTTCATTTTTTAAAGAAAAGTCTATTTAAATATACATAACAAAATGTGTTCTCATCATTGAAGTTATACCAGGTTTAACCAATTTTTATATTATACAAACCTGTGAAACCATTCAAATATTCTGATACTTTAATGAAAATAAATATAATGTTATATGAAATTCAGTTACTAAGGTAATAGGTTAACTATAATATAGAACTTTAAAATTAATTTATCTTTCTGTATTTCATTTGTTAATATGGTTTTCGTGTGTACACATGTGTATGCATGTACAAATGTGTGTGCACACTCATGTAGGTTTGAATGTTCATGCTGCTGTGTGCATGAGCACAGGGGACCCAGGAATTTCCTGTTGAGTGTCTCTTCCATCACTTTCCATTTTATCTACTAAGAAAAGTTCTCTTGCTGAATTCAGAGTTATCTGGTTCTATCTAGTTTAGTTAGATACTTTGAAAGGAGGATGAAAGTTTAATATCCTGTCTCTATCTCTGAGTACTGGGATTACAGCAGCACATCTGCTCAGGTTTTTCTTTGGATTTATGGGGTTTGCAAGAGCAGTGTTTCCTCCATGGAGACACCCTCACAGCCCTCATACATTCTTTCTAATGTTTACATTTTGAAAATTACAAGAGGTCGTCTCATAAGTGTTATCTTGAAACCCAGGTGTGAATCAATATAAAATTTGACTTCGACTTTAAAATTACTCAGAAGGGGAACCTTCTCTAGCCTCTACCTAATCATTATTAATTTTTTGCTTTATGTAGCTTACATTGTATGTAATAAAATTCATTGTCATATACCCAATAAGAAATGAGTCTGGGATTTAGTAAGATGATTTATATTTTATTTCACAGAATTTTTACCCTTATGAATGACACTGTTCAATCTTATGTAAGTATCATTGTTTTTTTCCAGAGATATGTTTGTTCTATTTAGAAACCTATGCTTTAATGTTAACTGCCTGTGTGTGTCCAAAACCTCATCTATTTAGTACAGGTTTTTCAATTTTGGAGTACATGTATTTTATATATGCCCTAATGAGCTTTTGAATTTTATTTTTATGTATTTGAATTATCCTATTTCACTTAATAGATGATCTGCTTAATAATTACAATTAATTTGAATATATTTTACAGATCCAGAGAAATAATTCTAAACAATTTCTGTCACTAAAACATAAAACTACAAATATATAGAGGAAGTAAAATGTTCAATACTGAGGCTTCATGAGTCTTAAACATAAAATACTGTCAATTGCACCATGTTCATGTCTCCCTAGGAATAGTGTCACAGGGTCATTGTTTTCCCTCACTGCCTTCGGCCTGTGTTCATCAAAATCACAGATCACATATGAGTCCATTTTATTCCTGTACTTGGTTCTGTTTTTCTTCCAGTAAATGTCTTTAAAGTCACAATTATCATCACAAAATACAGGGAAAATATATACACCATGTTTTCAGCCCATTCCTAAGAGAATGAGGCATTGGCACATAGCCAGCCTAGACTACCCAGTGAGTTCCATACTAAACTGGGATATGAAATAAAATTCTTCACCCCAAAAAATAATCTTCCAAAATCTTAGTTTATTATGAATATAAAAGACATGAGATATGAGAAAAAAATTCTGAGCACTTGTGGACCTGGGGATGAAGGTCAATGATATAGTGCTTGATTACTATGTACTAAGTACTGTACATAATCTCTAAAACAGAAATAAAAGAAATTATGGTCAGAGTATAAATCATTTAATCAAAAATATTATGTGAGCTGGAAAGATAGCTCAAAGATCAAAGCACCCTCTGCTGTTTCTGTAGACTGAAGTTCAGTTCTGAACATCCACACTTTAAATTATTCAAAATTGCAAGTCTACCTCCAGGTTGTTTAGTGCACACTTCTGGCCTCTGAAAACAAACAGACAGGCAGACACACACACACACACACACACACACACACACATGCACACACCACAATAATCAAATAAATCTTAAAGCAAAAACAAAGTCTTGCTAATAAAGAGTACATTCTTAGTCTGTTGAAATGGCTCAGTGGTAAAACACACTTGTTGATCTTTCAGAGGACAGGAGTTTGGTTCTAGCACCCATAACAGGTGGCTTTCAAGTGTCTGTAACAGTTGCTCCAGAGGATCAGATATCTTCCTCTTACCTCTATGGGCACTAAACTTCCCTGAACAGAGATACACAAATATAAACATATTTAAAAACGAAGACCTAAATTAAGAACAAAGAACAAAGTTTCAGTATTTAGAAGAGTAACAGAATTAGTCTTCCAAATACATAAAGATCTCTTTTAAATTAAAGAAAGTATAGTGAGTTCAAGAACAGTGTTATCTGGACTGAGCTCCCAACGTCTAGATGAAGAGCAGAAGGAGGTAGAACATGAGTAAGGAAGTCAGGACTGCGAGGGGTGCGTTCACCCACGGAAACGGTGGGACTGATCTAATGGGAGCTCACCAAGGCCAGCTGGACTGGGACTGAACGAGCATGTGATCAAACCGGACTCCCTGAATGTGGCTGACAATGAGGGCTGACTGAGAAGCCAATGATAATGGTACTGGGTTTTGATTCTACTGCATGTACTGGCTTTTTGGGAGCCTAGCCTGTTTGGATGCACACCTTCTTAGACCTGGATGGAGGGGGGAGGGCCTTGGACTTCTCACAGGGCAGGGCACCCTGACTTCTCTTAGGACTGGAGAGGGAGGGGGAGTAGGGGGAGTGGGAGGGAAATAGGAGGAGGGGAGGAAGTGGAAATTTTTAATAAATAAATAATTTTTTAAAAAGAACAGAGTTATAACATTTTACCAAAAAAAAGAAAATAAATGTCTTATAATATGTAAAATAAATTGCAACCAAATAATAGGGGGAAATTTGATTAATATTTTAATATAATACATGCATAAGATTCCTAAGGAAAATGTGTATGTTCTTATGATGATTGTTAACAGCTGAATTGACTAATCAGGATATAGTTGAGCCAACCATTTAGTCCATTTTGCACATGCTTAAAGGGAAAAAGCTCCACATACAACACTATCTTTTATTTCATCCAATATGTATAAGAAAATATTTTTTTAATATTTATTTATTTATTATGTATACAATATTCTGTCTATGTGTACATCTGCAGGCCAGAAGAGGGCACCAGATCTCATTACAGATGGTTGTAAGCCACCATGTGGTTGCTGGGAATTGAACTCAGGACCTTTGGAAGAGCAGGCAATGCTCTTAGCTGCTGAGCCATCTCTCCAGCCCCCAAGAAAATATTAAAATGGATTTAAACACAATACCAAAAAATTAGATGCAAAATTATATCAACATAAAAATGTTTTTTTTACTTTAATGTCACTGTACATTACTTATAGTTAAAAGCAAATGAGCCACTGTTAAACTCAACACAATTACAGACACAGAAGCATAAGAGAAAACACAACATTGGATTAAATATGTTTATTAATTAACAAGGGTAATGTCTGAAAAAAGCATTTCTGTTATTTCAACATCTATTATTTACTTGGCTCCCACAGAAACTGAGCCTAACTAGGATTTACAATTTCATTAAATGTTTTCTAATACAACGTTATGAGTCAAAACCAAAATAAATCAAGTTTATATTATAAAATTCATTACAAATTTATAAGAGTTATGTGATAGTTACTTTCCTCATTGCTGTGACTAAATATCTAATAAGAAGTAATTTTAAGGAGGAAGGTTATTTGGGGTTTGTTGCTTTAAGACATAGTCCAACATGGTGGAGTATGTGTGGCAATAGAGGTTTCCCACATCTGTGCATAAGCAAGCAGGGAAAGGAAGATCACAGTGATCAGAGAGCTTTCTTCTTTCAGTTTTTCATTTAGTTGGAGACACAAGCCCCCAGGAATATCCTTCAGGGTGAATCTTCCCTCCAAAGTTAAAACCTTCTCAATATGCCCTAAAAGGCAAATCCAGGGTTGTATCTTAATGATCCCAAATGTAGTCAGGTTGACAATAAAGTGGATTCATGAAGGTGATAGATTGTGTTACACCATGGGCAAATAGCACTTTTCAATGAATCACTCTTCAGGTACTCATAATCAATGCCAAATATAACAACACAATGTCTTTCCCCTTGATTACCATGCCTCATATAGTTTTGTATATCCTATACTTTTACATTATAATAAAACATATAATTACATTTGAGACCAAATCGATAATTTCAACTTCAGCAGGGAGACTTTTTCTCATGCATCATATAAGAAGTAACCAATTCTCATATTAAAAAAGCAAATGTTAGTTGAAACAAGTTTTTACATGCTTGCAGGTATCACATATAGTGTACTAGAGAAATGATATCTGGATTAACCTCTAAAAAATTATTGCTAAGCAGAAGATGGTCTATGCTTCTGTGTCTCTAGCTTCATCCTGAGATACAGAAGCTTCATTCTCTCTCTTCTCAAGAAACTGAAGGAAAACCCAGTCCAAATATGTGTTCAGTGTATGGGGATGATGGACCTTATTCTTTGTTCTAGAATATTCTTTAAGTCAGGCATGCTTTAAAAAAGGTACCAGTATTCATAGTTTCAATATATTAGTTCTAAGAGATGTACAGTTTTCTTCAGGGATGTAGGTTTTGTTAGATCACCTGTGTTCCAGTGTATGAATCTACACTCATACCTATTCTGGAAATTTCTAATAGATTCAGTGGGTTTAAAACAAGAGTGCATGAAGTTTAGGGGAGTGGGAAACAAAGCTCAGGAAGGACTTGACACAGATTTAGTGGAGAGATATTGAACATGGCTATTAATTTCTCAAATAATTTTTTAAAATCTTCATATTATTGTTGAGTTTCAAATATCTCACATTCATGTTAAACTCCTTTTTTAACCAACTAATAAAATTTTATCAATAAAATAATGAAGGGTAAGACACTTTTAGACAATGGTTTGCAGCACTGTTATCTTCACAGATTGTGCACATCTACTTCTTTAATTTACAGACCTAGCTCCAAGATACTGATGGGAATGTCTCAAGAAATGCAGACACACACACACACACACACACACACACACACACACACACACACTGGCTAAAATTAGAAACTCTTCTTCACAGCCCTTTCTTGGTAATTTGAGCAAAAAAAGAAATGCTGATTAGAGGATTAAAACTATGTTTCAATGGCATCTGAAGCAGTGTCTAAGTGGTTAAGAGCTATTATTTTTTCTGAAAGTTGGTTTACTAGCACTATTGTTGAGCAATTGGTGACAATTTACTCAAGGAGATCTGAAGCTCTCTTCTGGCCTCAGTAGTTACTTTCACACATGAGGCATTCATATAGATTAGATAGATAGATAGATAGATAGATAGATAGATAGATAGATAGATAGAT
>JABTXL010007871.1:71833-90212 GCA_025134845.1 Neodon shergylaensis
GATAGATAGATAGATAGATAGATAGATAGATAGATAGATAGATAGATGGTAGAGAGATAGAGAGATGATATAGAGATATAAAGATATATAGATAACATGCATGCTAAGAAAAATAAAATTATAATGGCCTAGAGAAATTGTTAAGTGGTTATATCAATGCCTGCTACACTAGAGGGCATAGGTTTAATTTTTACTTGGCAGGACCCAAATAGTTGTAGCTTTGGTTCCTGGTATCTGACACTCTTTTGGCCTATATGAACAATAGGCATGTATGTGATACACGTACATACACATTCGCAAAACACTCAAACACATAGAATAAGATAGAATTATATTAAGATTAAATTCAGTGTCCAATTTCAAGAAATTAAAATCAAATAAAGCAAGGTCAACAAAAGAAGTGCCACACTTTTTGACTCAACTGAAATCCTATCACTTTGACTCACTCTAGAAATACATGTCCAAGATTCACCACAAATCTCAGAAGAGAAGTTATCTTAACAATAACTTTCTTCAGTGCCTCCTTCATATCCCTGTTCCTCAAACTATAGATAAAGGGATTCAACATTGGAGGAATTATGGAGTACATCACTGAAGCCACTGCAGTCTCCCTGGGTGAATCAATTACATCTGAGGTAATGTATACTCCAAAACCTGTCCCATAAAACAAGCAAACAACAGATAAATGAGACCCACAAGTGGAAAAGGCTTTGTATTTTCCTTCTGATGATGGCATTTTCAATACTCTAGATAGAATGTGAATATAAGAGAAAATTATTCCAAGCAGAGGAACACCAGCAAAAATAGAAGCTGTAACAAATATTAGAATATTATTAATGAGGCTACCAGAACAGGCCAGTTTGATGACTTGTGCGATTTCACAGAAGAAGTGAAAGATTTCCAGGTCAGAGCAGAAGGACAAGTGCAGTATCATCAGACTATGCAACAGACCATTCACAATGCTAATGAATAGAGAGATAAGAACCAGAATAATACAAAAGCAGGAGTTCATCAGTACTGTGTATCTTAAAGGGTAACAAATGGCTACATAGCGGTCATAGGCCATTAGCCCAAGCAGAAAACACTCAAACAGGATACAAACAGCAACAAAGAAGCCCTGGCTAATGCAGCCTGCATAACTGATCCTCTGATCCTGTGTTTGTATGTTCACTAGCATCTTTGGAACTGTGATGCTGACTAAATACATGTCATTAAAAGATAGATGACAGAGAAATAAGTACATGGGGGTGTGGAGATGGGAATCACAATAGATAGCCAATATTATAAGAATATTTCCAAAGATTGTGATCAGGTACATGCCTAGGAAAAGGCCAAATATGAGGGACTCCAGCTCTTTATCATCTGTCAGTCCACGCAGAAGAAATATAAAAGTCACAGATTTGTTTTCAATATCCATGTCATACGTGAATCTTAAGGAGAAAGAGTGGTAAGAAGTTACTGAAACACATGAACTACAAGCAGCATTATAAATGAGATTTGTTAGAAAGCCACCTTATATGTACCTTGGTCTTTCCAATTTAGCCGTCAGGAATGGTGTGTGAGGAAATCAGTTTGGATTCAACACCAGCCAGTTTATACCACCTAGTTATGGCTATCTAGTAATTAATCTATGTAAAAAATATCCTGCCCAATATCATCACAAGAAGGCATACACATGCCTGAATGCATATTAAGAGGTGCTGTATTTGAGAATGGGACTTCTTTTCCTCCTCTAAATGAAATTGTAGCTAACATTACAATAGAATGTGAACAAAAGAATAACACAGATTGTGTTTCAGTAGAAAGATACAGAATAATAAATGATGAACTATATTGATAATAAGAGGCCAATTGTGTAAAATGTTTCTAATCATATTATGTATGTTATTCTGACTTACCAGGTTCATTATCTCCTAAAACACTTTCCTTGGTTTCTAAAATTTGTTGTAGGGTCTATATTTCTTATCTAGTTTCAACAAGAATAATGTAAATATCTCACCTGTACATTGCAAAAAGGATCACTGTCCCTTAGAATTGCAAAAGACTATACGAAAGAATAGGTTCAGGTTCTTCATTAAAAATGAATTATGTCTGATCCAAGTCCAAGATATTTTGGAATTTTTCAAGAGTAGGTCACAAGCTGAATGTGTTATTCCTTAATCTCTGGAGACTCAAGGTCCAAAGCTCCTCATTAAAACAACTATGTGACAGTTATTCTACACCCAGGAGTTCATCTCTTTAAAAATCAAGACTAGCATTAATGAAAAGTTTTTGACACTTCATTCTCTGACCCTGAGACCAGTTGAATCCAACTGAGTTTTTTTCCACACTTTAACATTGCATACATAAACTATACCACTGCTCTCATAAAAATCATACATTCTTTTTGAGGTTCTTTACAAACTAAAGATTCTTTATGTTTTCCATGATCTCTTTTAACCAGGATACTATTCTATTCTTAAAAATATGTTCTATTTCTGTATACAAAATTATAACTGTCCAAGTTTCCAATTGTCATAAAAATTCAAACAAGATTATCTTCCCTGTAAATCATCTCTGTTGAATGAATCTTAATTTTTGGCTTTTTTTCCTCCAGATTTCTTGCCTTGTTTCTTGTGATCACCACTGATAGCAAAACATATTAAAGTACCATGACTCCACACACTGAATTTGAGAAACATAAATTATTTCAAAAATGTTCTCAATCATTCTTCTCGTGGAAGAAGATAATGTGTTTAATTTAGGTGTTTTCTTGTTTGGGATTGTTTGCTTATATTTTTTAAACTTTGCTTGACAGGTTTCCTTTTGGCTGTTGTCTTACTCAAAACTGAGCCATGTTCAAAGAGCAGGAAGGCAGGGGACTAATACACTTAAAGCAAACAAATAAGCTTTATAACTCATCTCTGGCCAATAAGAATCATCAATAAAACTGAATAGGTTCAGTAAGTGAAATTATTATAAACATTTTTAAATATGTATTAATGTGCATTTATTTGTAAATATATAGAGCTGATTTTGGAGTTGGACTCTGGCTCAGTCCCTCTCCAATTCCAAGCCTGTTGGTAAGAGATATCCCAGAGTTTCTGTCTCATATCAAGAGCCATGATGTGTTACAGAATAATAATAATAATAATAATAAATAAACTCTCTTTGCTTTTCCTCATATCTGTTTCTGTCTTTATTATACCTATCATTGAATATATAAGTCTGTATATGCCTTTATAGATATTGCTTAATTTTCCCATAAGAAACAATAATTTTCCTGCAGTAATCTTTGAAGTTTCCAGAATGAAGATGGGGCCCCACAACATCGACTCGACCTGGTTAATATGACGTCATGATGTTGATAGTGCTACTACAAGACCTGTTTTTTGGCTACCCCACCCAGCTTGCATCCAGAAATCCCCTACCTTCTGCCTCCCCTCTTCGGCCCCATACCATCCCCCAGCTCAGCTTGTTTGGGCGCTGGGACTGATCTTGAGTACAACTAGGCAGGCAAGAGTCCCTTTGTTTTGATAGCCTGCCTGCGGCAAGCAAGGTAGGCCTTTTGTTTGCGAGCTACCTGGCTGCAAAAAGTTCTGATCTTGCTACCAGAAGATACATCAGTGGGGTGGGTGAGATCCCAACCCACCGCAGCAGCCTGGAGACGGAGCACAGACATTCCTCATCCCCCTATACTTCCTAGTCTTCCTGCAGGGGCTACTATCCCCAGGTTCTGCCTCTCTCTTCCTACCCCACCCAGCTTGCATCCAGAAATCTCCTACGTTCTGCCTCCCCTCTTCAGGCGCATACCATCCCCCAGCTCAAGACTAAGAGATCATGGATGCAAGCCCAGACTACAATACTCAGCCAAGCTTTCGTACACTATGAATGGAGAAAACAAAATTTTCCAGGATAAAAACAAATTTAAACAATACGTAGCCACAAATCCAGCCTTACAGAAAGTAATAGAAGGAAAGTCACAAATCAAGGAGTCCAACGATGCCCACAATAACTCAGACATCTAGTGACCCTTCACCAGCACAACTCAAAGAAGGGAAACACATAAACTCTACTACCAAAAGAATAAAATGACCGGAGTTAACAACCACTGGTCATTAAAATCACTTAATATCAATGGACTCAACTCACCTATAAAAAGGCACAGACTAAGAGATTGGATATGAAAACAGGATCCAACATTCTTCTGTTTACAAGAAACACACTTCAACCACAAAGACAGACATCTACTCAGAGTTAGGGCTGGGAAAAGGTTTATCAAGCAAATGGACCTAAGAAACAAGCAGGGGTGGCCATACTAATTTCTAACAAAGTTGACTTCAAACTAAAATCAATAAGAAGAGATGGAGAGGGACATTTTTTACTCATAACAGGAACGATTCATCAGGACAAAGTCTCAATCCTGAATATTTATGCCCCTAATATAAAAGCAGCCACTTATGTAAAAGAAACTACTAGAACTCAAGGCAGTCATCAAACCACACACACTAATAGTAGGAGACTTTAACACGCCTCTCTCACCAATGGACAGGACAATCAGACAGAAACCTAACAGAGAAATAAGAGAATTAATGGAGGTAATGAATCAAATGGACTTAACAGACATCTATAGAACATTCCACCCAAATAGGAAAGAATATACCTTCTTCTCTGCAGCTCATGGAACCTTCTCTAAAACAGACCAAATACTCTGTAACAAAGCAAACTTCCACAGCAACAAAAAAGCATTAGTAACCACTTGTATCTTATTGGATCACCATTGAATAAAGTTAGAATTCAACAACAATGCTATTCCCAGAAAGTCGACAAACTCATGGAAACTGAACAGTCAACTACTGAACCACACCTGGATCAAGGAAGAAATAAAGAAAGAAATTAAAGTCTTCCTTAAATTCAATGAAAATAAAGAGACAACATACTCAAACCTATGGGACACTATGAAAGCAGTGCTAAGAGGAAAGTTCATAGCACTATGTGCCCACTTAAAGAAAACAAAGAAAGCACACATTGGAGACTTAACAGTCCACCTGAAAGCTCTAGAAAAAAAAGAAGCAGACTCACCTAGAAGGACTAGAAGACTGGAAATAATCAAACTGAGGGCTGAAATTAACAAAATAGAAACACAGAAAACATCCAAAGAATCAATGAAACAAAAAGCTAGTTCTTGGAGAAAATCAACAAGATTGATAAACCCCTATCCAAACTAATCAAATGGCAGAGAGAGAACACGAGAATTAATAAGATCAGAAATGAAAATGGGGACATAACCACAGACACAGAGGAAATTCAGAGAATGATCAGATCTTACTACAAAAGCTTTTAGGCCAGAAAAATTGGAAAATGTAAAATAAATGGACATTTTTTTTGGATAAGTACCATATACCAAAGTTAAACCAGGACCAGGTGAACAATCTAAATAAGCCTGTCAGTCGCGAAGAATTAGAAGCTGCTTTCAAAGACCTCCCTACCAAAAAAAGCCCAGGACGAGATGGTTTCAATACAGAATTCTACCAGAACTTCCAAGAAGACCTAATACCTATCCACCTTAAGGTATTTCACAATATAGAAACAGAAGCGTCATTACTAAATACCTTTTATGAAGCTACAGTTAGCCTGATACCAAAACCACACAAAGACTCAACCAAGAAAGAGAGTTACAGGCCAATCTCACTCATGATCATCATGCAAAAAATCTCAGTAAAATATTTGCAAACCAAATCCAAGAATACATTAGAAAAGTTATCCATTATTATCAAGTAAGCTTCATCCCAGAGACACAGGGCTGGCTCAACATACGAAAATCTATCAATGGAATCCATCATATAAATAAACTGAAAGAAAAAAAATGATAATTTCATTAGATGCTGAAAAAGCATTTGACAAAATTCAATACCCCTTTATGATAAAGGTCTTGGAGAGTATAGGAATAAAAGGGTCATACATAAATATAATAAAAGCTATTTATAGCAAGCCGACAGCTAACATCAAATTAAATAGAGAGAAACTCAAAGCCATCCCACTAAAATCAGAAACACGACAAGGCTGTCCACTCTCTCCATACATCTTCAATATAGTGCTTGAAGTTCTAGCAATAGCAATAAAACAACATAAGGGGATCAAGCGGATTCGAATTGGAAAGGAAGAAATTATTTGCAGATGATATGATAGCGTACATAAGCGACCCCAAAAACTCCACCCAAGAACTTCTACAGCTGATAAACACCTTTAGTAATGTGGCAGGATACAAGATCAACTCCAAAAAATCAGTTGCCCTCCTATACACAAAGAATAAGGAAGCAGAGAGGGAAATCAGAGAAGCTTCACCTTTCACGATAGCCACAAATAATATAAAATATCTTGGGGTAACTCTAACCAAGGAAGTGAAAGATCTATTTGACAAGAACTTTAAGTCTCTGAAGAAAGAAATTGAAGAGGATACCAGAAAATGGAAGGATCTCCCTTGCTCTTGAATGGGGAGGACCAAAATAGTAAAAATGTCAATTCTACCAAAGGCAATATATAAATTCAATGCAATCCTCATCAAGATCCCATCAAAATTCTTCACAGATCTTGAGAATACAATAATCAACTTTATATAGAAAAACAAAAAAACCCAAGATAGCCAAAACAATTTTATACAATAAAGGAACGTCTGGAGGCATTACCATTCCTGACTTCAAACTCTATTACAGAGCTACAGTATTGAAAACAGCTTGGTATTGGCATAAAAACAGAGAAGTCGACCAATGAAGTCAAATAGAAGACCCGGATTTTAACCCACAATCCTATGAACACCTGATTTTCGATAAAGGAGCTAAAAGTATACAATGGAAGAAAGAGAACATCTTCAACAAATGATGCTGGCATAACTGGCTGTCACCCTGTAGAAGAATGAAAATAGATCCATATCTATCACCACACACAAAACTTAAGTCCAAATGGATCAAAGACCTTAATATCAATCTGAACAGACAAAATCTGATAGAAGAGAAAGTGGGAAGTACTCTACAACATATGGGCACAGGAGACTACTTCCTATGTATAACCCCAGCAGCACAGACATTAAGGGCATTGAATAAATGGACATCCTGAAACTGAGAAGCTTCTGTAAAGCAAAGGACACTGTCACTAAGACAAAAAGCAACCTACTGACTGGGAGAAGATCTTCACCAACCCCACAACAGATTAAGGTCTGATCTCCAAAATATATAAAGAACTCAAGACACTAGACTTTAAATTGCTAATTAACCCAATTAAAAAATGGGGCACTGAACTGAACAGAGAATTCTCAACAGAAGAAGTTCAAATGGCCAAAAGACACTTAAGGTCATGGTCAACCTCCTTAGTGATCAAGGAAATGCAAATCAAAATAATTTTGAGATACCATCTTACACCTGTTACAATGGCTAAAATAAAAAACAGAAATGATAGCCTTTGCTGGAGAGGTTGTGGAGAAAGGGGTACACTCATCCATTGCTGGTGGGAAAGCAAACTTGTGCAACCACTTTGGAAAGCAGTGTGGCGGTTTCTCAGGAAATTAGGGATCAACCTACCCCAGGACCCAGCAATACCACTCTTGGGAATATACCCAAGAGATGCCCTATCATACTACAAAATTATTTGTTTAACTCTGTTCATAGCAGCATTATTTGTAATAGTCAGAGCCTGGAAACAACCTAAATGCCCTTCAATGGAAGAATGGATGAAGAAAGTGTGGAATATATGCATATTAGAGTACTACTCAGCGGTAAAAAATAATGACATCTTGAATTTTGCATGCAAATGGATGGAAATAGAAAACACTATCCTGAGTGAGGTAACGCAGACCCAAAAAGATGAACATGGGATGTACTCACTCATAATTGGCTTCTAGCCATAAATAAAGGACATTGAGCTTATAATTTTTGATACTAGAGAAGCTAAATAAGAAGGTGAACCCAAAGAAAACATATAGTTATCCTCCTGGATATTGGAAGTAGACAAGATTGCTGGGCAAAAATTGGGATCTTGGTGGTGGGGTGGGATAGGGGTAAGCGGAGATGTGGAGAGAAAAGTGAGAAGGAGTGAATGGGGGAAACTTCGGGGAATGGGATGGTTGGTATAAATAAAGGGTGGATATGGGAGCAGGGAAGTATATATCTTAATTAAGGGAGCCATCTTTGGGTTGGCAAGAAGCTTGACCCTAGAGGGGATCCCAGGTGTCCAGGGAGATGTCCCCAGTTATACTTGGGCAGCTGAGAAGAGGGAACCTGAAATGGCCCTATCGTATAGCCATACTGATGAATATCTTGCATATCACCATAGAACCTTCATCTGGCGATGGATGGAGATAGAGACAAAGACCCACATTGGAGCACCGGACTGAGCTCCCAAGGTCCAAATGAGGAGGAGAAGGAGGGAGAACATGAGCAAGGAAGTCAGGACCTCGCGGAGTGCACCCACCCACTGAGGCAGTGGGGCTGATCAATTGGGAGGCCAGCTGGACTGGGACTGAAAATGCATGGGATAAACCGGACTCTCTGAACATCGTGGACAATTAGGGCTGCTGAGAAGCCAATGACAATGGTACTGGGTTTTGATCCTACTGCATGTACTGGCTTTGTGGGAGCCTAACCAGTTTGGATGCTCACCTTCCTAGATCTGGATGGAGGGGGAGGACCTTGAACTTCCCACAGGTCAGGGTACCCTGACAGCTCTTTGGACTGGAGAGGGAGGGGTAGAGGAGTGGGGTGAGGGAGAGAGGAGTTGGAGGAAGGGGAGGAAAATGGAAGGTTGGGAGGAGGCAGAAATTATTTTTTAATTAAAAAAAAGAAAAAACAGAACAATGAATTAAATGTGTTTATTCATTAACAAGGGCAGTATCTGAAAAAGCATTTCTGTTATCTCAACATCTATTGTTTACTTGGCTCCCACAGAAACTGAGCCTAACTAGGATTTACAATTTCATTAAATGTTTTCTAATACAATCTTATGAGTCAAAATAAAAACAACCAAGATTATGTCATAAAATTTGATACAGATTTATAGGATTTATTTGTTAGTTACTTTCCTCATTGGTGTGACTAAAAATCTAACAAGATGTTATTTGGGGTTCCTTATTTTAAGAATAGTCCAACATGGAGGAGTGTGTGTGTGACAATAGAGTACCCACATCTGTTCATAAGTAAGCAGGGAAGGGGGATGGCAGCAGTCAGAGTGCTTTCTCCTTTTAGTTTTTCATTTAGTTGGAGACACAAGCCCTCAGGAATATCCTTCAGGGTGAATCTTCCCTCCACAGTTAAAACTCTATCAATATGCTTTGAAAGACAAATCCAGGGTTGTATTTTAATGTTTCCAAATTCAGTCAAGTTAACCATAAAATGGATTCATGAAGATGATAGAATGTGTTACACCATGGGCAAATAACACTTTTCAAGGAAGCAATATTCAGATACTCATAATCAATGCTAAATATGGCAACACAATGTCTTTCCCCTTGACTACCTTGCCTCATATGTTCTTGTATCTTCTGTACTTTTGTATTATACTAAAACACATAATTACATTTGAGAACAAATCTATAATATCAACTTCTGCAAGTAGACTTTTTCTCATTCATCATATAAGAAGTAACTAATTCTCATATTAGAAAAGCAAATGTTAGTTGTGACAAGTGTATACATGCTTGCAGGTATCACATATAGTGTACTAGAGAAATGATATCTGGCTTAACCTCTAAAAAATTTATCACTAAGCAGGAGATGGTCTATGCTTCTGTGACTCTAGCTTCATCCTGAGATACAGCAGTTGCATTTTTTCACTCTTCTGGAAACTGAAGGAAAACCCTGTCCAAATATGTGTTCACTGTATGAGGATGATGAACCCTTATTCATTATTTCAGAATATTCCTTAAGTCAGGCATGCTTTTTTTAAAAATGCATCAAATCATATTTTCAATATGTAAGTTCTTAGAGAGGTACAGTTTTCTGTTTGCTTTGTTGGATTTCCTGTGTTCTAGCATATATCTCTACCTTCATGCCTATTCTGAAATAGCCTATGGAATTCAGTGGCTTTAAAGCAAGAGTGCATGAAGTTTACAAGAGTAGGAAAAGAAGTTCAGGGAAGGCTAGAAACATATTTAACAGAGAGATATTGAACATGGCTATGAAATTCTTAAATAATATTTAAAATTCTTAATACACATTGATGAACTTCAAATATCTCATAATCATCCTGAACTACTTTGTTTACCAGCTAATAAAAATATTGTCAAGAAAAAAATGGAGAGAAAGCTACTTTTAGACAATTATTTGCAGCAGTGTTATCTCCACAGATTGCCCATGTCTACATCTTTGATTCACAGACATAGGTCCAAGATAGCGATTGAATTGTACCCAAAAGAGAGAACATGTACACACACACACACACACACACACACACACACACACACACACACACACTGGCTAAAATTAGAAACTCTTACTTACAGCCCATTTCTTGATAACTTGAAAAAAATGTCTACTTAAAGGATTAAAACCGTGTGTAAATGGGAGCTGAGAAAAGCTCAGTGGTTAACAGTTTATGCTGTTTTCCAGAGGTTAACTTTCTAGAACTATAGTTGAGCATCTCACAACCATCATCATTTCTGTTCAATGAAATCTGAAGCCCTCTTCTGGCCTCAGTTGTTAGTTGCACACATGTGGCATGCATATATAACTGTGTATGTGCTTGTGCACACACATACACATAAGCATGTTAATAAAAGCAGAATTATAATGGGTTAGAGAAATTGCTCAGTGGGTTATATCAGTGCCTCATCCTCTAGAGAACCTGGATTCAATTCCTACTTGGCAGGTTACAAACATTTACAGCTTTGGCTTCAAGGGATCTGACAATCTTTTGGCTTATATGGACTCTATGCATGTATGTGATATACTTACATACACATACACAAAACACTCAAACACATAGAATAAGATAGAATTACATTAAGAGCTAAACTCAGTGTCCAATTTCAAAAAATAAAACCAAAGAAAGCCAGGTGAAAAGAAGAGATAGCATACATTTTGACTCAGCTGCAATTCTGTCTTTTTGACTCACTCTAGAAATATAAGTACAAGGTTCACCGCAAATCACAGAAGGGAAGTTATCCTAGTGATAACTTTCTTCAGTGCCTCCTTCATATCCCTGTTCCTCAAACTATAGATAAAGGGATTCAACATTGGAGGAACTATGGAATACATCACTGAAGCCACTGCAGTTTCCCTTGGTGAATCAATTACCTCTGAGGTAATGTATACACCAAAACCTGTCCCATAAAACAAGCAAACAACTGACAAATGAGACCCACAAGTGAAAAAGGCTTTGTATTTTCCTTCTGATGATGGCATATTCAATACTGTAGACACAATGTGAATATAAGAAAAAAGTATTCCAAGCAGAGGAATGCCAGCAAAAATAGAAGCTGTAACAAATATCAGAATATTGTTAATGAGGCTACCAGAGCAGGCCAGTTTGATGACTAGTGCGATTTCACAGAAGAAGTGAAAGATTTCCAGGTCAGAGCAGAAGGACAAGTGTAGCATCATCAGACTATGCAACAGACCATTCAAAATGCTAATAAATAGAGAGATAAGAACCAGAATAATACAGAAGCAGGAGTTCATCAGTACTGTGTATCTTAAAGGATAACAAATGGCTACATAGCGGTCATAGGCCATTACTCCTAGCAGAAAACACTCAAAGATGGTACAAACTGCAACAAAGAAGCTCTGGCTAAGGCAGCCTGCATAACTGATCCTCTGATCCTGTGTTTGTATGTTCACCAGCATCTTTGGAACTGTGATGTTGACTAAATACATGTCATTAAAAGACAGATGACAGAGAAATAAGTACATGGGGGTGTGGAGATGGGAATCACAATAGATAGCCAATATTATAAGAATGTTTCCAAAGATTGTGATCAGGTACATGCCTAGGAAAAGCTCAAAGATGAGGGACTCCAGCTCTTTATCATCTGTCAGTCCACGCAGAAAAAATTCAGAAATCACAGATTTGTTTTCAATATCCATGTCATACGTGAATCTTAAGAAGAAAGAGTGGTAAGAAGTTACTGAAACACATGAACTACAAGCAGCATTATAAAATGAGATTTGTTAGAAAACCATCTTATATGTGCCTTGATCTTTCCAGTTTAGCCACCAGGCATGGTGTGTGAGGAAACCAGTTTTAGTTCTACACCAGCCTGTTTGTCCCACCTAGTTGTGGTTATCTAGTTCCTTATATATGCAAAATATCCTGTCCAATATCATCACAGAATGTAATGCCTGAATGCATATTAAGAGTTGCTGTATTTGAGAATGGCACTTTTTTCTGCTCTGAATGAAATTGCAGCTCCCACTAAAATAGAGTAAGAACAAAAGAATGACATAGACTGAGTTTCAGGAGAAAGATTCAGGGTAATCAATGATGGACTATGATTATAATAGGAGTCCAACTCTGTGGAATCCTTTCTAATCAATCTTTATATGCTGTTCTGACTTGTCACATTTATTATCTCCTAAAACACCTTCTTTATTTTCTAGAAATTAGTTGTAGAGTCTATATTTCTTGTCTAGCTTCAACAAGAATGATGTAAATAACTCACCTCTACATTGCAAATGAACAACTCTTCCTTAAAATGCAAATAGACTACATGAAAGAATGGGTGTTTCATTAAAAATGAATTAAGCCTTAACCAAGTCTGGGATATTTCAAGAGTTTTCAGGTAGTTTGGAGTAGGTCACAATCTGAATGCATGATTTCTTAATCTCTGGAGACTCAAGGTCCAAAGCTCCTCATTAGAACAAATATGTAATTGTTATTCTAAACCCAGAGGTTTCAATCCTTAAATATTAGTAACGGAAAGTTTTTATCACTTGATTCTCTGACCCTGAGACCAGTTGAATGCAAATGAGTTTGCTTCCACACCTTAGCATTGTGTACATAAACTATACCAATGCTCTCACAATATTCATACATTCTTTTTATGGTTCTTTACAAAGTGAAGATTTTTTTAGTTATTTCTTTTGTCTATTTTCTATTCTATTTTTTAAAACTATGTTCTATTTATGTATGCAAAAGTATAGCTGCCCAAGCTTCTAATTATCATAAAAATTTAAACAAGATTATCTTCCCTGTGCATCATAGCTGTTATAATTTTATTATACTGGGGAACATTTTAATAGCCTCAATAGTTTGGGCATTTTTATATGGACCCTGTAACATACAACTTGATCACCTAAAACTCATATATTGCATTGAGATTTCATCTTTTGACAAGAACTGACTAGTTTTGGCTCTTTCTCCCCTGTTATATGTTAACTTGTTTTAGTTTTCTTTTATATATGTGTATATTTTAAGAAGTTTCACTCTGCTAGGTTTCCATACAACTTCTCAAATATCTGTTAGTTTTACCTATCCCTCCCTGTATTCTCTCACTTGCCATCCCATCCATCCCCACACTTCATTTCATCCTCCTGTTCCAGTCCCACACTTCCCATGTGTCTATAACTGTCTACTCTATTTTCCCTTTCTTGGGAGGCCTTTTCATTTCCTTTTCCATTTCTTCATACTTAACCTCTATGGGTATACTGATTGAATCCAACTAATAGTTGTTTTATCTTTGGGATAGTGTATGTACCTTACTCTACTGCTCTTTCAGCCAGCAACCATGACTTCACATTCAACAGCCTGCTTCTCTGGCAACAGCCCAGCTGCTCAGGCAGCAGCCCTGGCAGGAAATGATTTTGCATAGGCACTGGCTCTGATACTGCTACTAAATGTAGCTTTAACTAAATCTCTATCATGTCATTTATAAATAAGACTTGAGACTCAAAGGCTGAGGTGAAAACCTGAATAACTCAGAGAGGTTCCAGAGCACCTTTTTTCCTAAGAGTCACATGACTCCAAATCCCTCCCTACAACTTCTGATTCAACTATGTCATCCAGATGCCCTCCAGTGCTCTATGATTACTGTCTTTCCACTAGTTGCTAACTCAGTCTCCTGACCCAAGGCTAATTTTATTTAATTAACACAAATACAAACTCAAAGTTCACAGTGTGATTGAATATCTACCAACATTTCCCCCTTTTTGTCTAACTATAAACAAAAGTCTTTAACTATAACCTTTAAATATATATATATATAGTTAAAAGACAGTAATCATAGAGCACTGGAGGGCATCTGGATGACATAAGTGAATTAGAAGTAGTAGGGAGGGATTTGGAGTCATGTGACTCTTAGAGAAAAGGTGCTCCTGAACCTCTCTGAGGTATTGAGCTAAGATAATATCTTCCCCCAGCATTAAAATTGCTGTAGGGGGAAATTCTGGAAAGCAATATTCTAAAATGCAGTTAAGATTTGGATTCAACCCATCCGCATGTTCCTCCTGTAATTTTTCTTCAATGACAATCAATTCCTTTTCCACTTCAACTGTCAATTCTCTAGGACTCTTTAAGTCTTTATCATCATCTAAGGTTTTGTTTAAATGAACTATTAGATCAGGAGTTATCCCAACAGCTGGTCATAGACTGGAAATGTCCCCTAACAATCTTTGAAAGTCATTAAGAAATCTCAAGGTCTCTCCTAATTTGTGTCTTTTTGTCCCAATTTTCTGTAAACCTATTTTATAACCTAAGCAACTGACAGAATCTTCTCTCTGTATTTTTTCAGGAGTAATTTGTAAAGCCCATTTTGGCAAAACTTTCTTTACTTCTTCAAACATTCTTTCTAAAGTATCTACATTTGAATCATATATCAAAATGTTATCCATGTAATAGTAAATTATAGAGTTAGGAAATTTTTTACATATTATTTTCAGTGGCTGACTTACAAAGTATTGGCACAGAATGGGGCTAGTGAGCATTCCTTGTGGGAGGATGGTCTATTGATATCTCCTAATAGACTGAGAATTGTTATAAGTAGGCACTATGAAGGCAAATTTTTCTCTGTCCTTTCCTTGTAAGGGTATAGTGAAGAAACAATCTTTTAAATCAATAAATAGAAGAGGCCATTCTTTTGGTAATAGAGAAGGCAGAGGAATTCTTGATTATAGAGGTCCCATAGGTTGAACTACCTTGTTGACAGCTCTAGATCTGTCACCATTCTCCATTTACCAGAATTCCAACAACAATTCTTTTGGAGAATTCCAAAGGCTGGCTGATTCTTCAATATGGTGAGCATCTAGTTGTTCCTGTACCAGCTATTCTAAAGCCTGCAATTTGTCTTCTGTCAAAGGCCATTGTTTAACCCATATTGGTTTCTCAGTTATCCATTAAAAGTAGGGCTGTTTGTACCTCTAAATGGTTTCTAGTTGTTTTGTGTTCTTTTACAGCCTGAATGGCTAGTGACCTTTGTGTATAATACCTTATAATATATATCCTTCCCAGAAATATGAGATACTGGGACTGCAGGAATGTTAATATGGGTATTCCATTGCTGCAGTAGGTCATGGCCTTTATTGTCCAGCAGGTATTGCAATTGTAGCCAGTTGCATCCGTGTGGTGAAGAATAGCAGCTGGTGTCAGTGCAACCAGTGGTAGCACAAAGAGTCCTGAGCCGCTTTGGTTTTCTATCTTGGTGTCTGGCTAAATACTGACAAATATGCTTTGCTTGACAAATTAAAAGCAATTAAATTAATTCTGTACACAAAGCGAGGAGTCCAGACCTCGTGAGGAGGGAACACAGACCAGCTGTGGTGGTGTGTGCATGTGAGCTTGGGAAATTTCCAAACCACTGCATACTTAGCTCTGCTGTGGCAGAGTTTTACAAAAATAAATAAATAAATAAATAAATAAATAAATAAATAAATAAATAAAACTGCTTAGTAGGCGAAAGCAACCATGGCAGGAGGGTGTAGGAGACGTTCTTGGCCATGAACTGTTTAAGCCTTTTAGACCCATCCACCTGGTAGATGTGGACTTGGGATCCACATGGGCACCAGATGAAGTTGGAGACTAAAAAGAAATCCCACACTAGCTCAGAATTGAGTGTAATTAAGGTAATTTATTTAAGGGTAGATTCACAGATCCCAGTCCTCTACTAGTATGGGGAATAGCAACCAAATCCAGTAGCCAGAAGAGAGAGCAGACTGCTTTACATCAGCATTTATAGTATATGAGGCCATGCCCAAGTGGGTGGGTAACTTAAAGGCTACTGGCTGAGGGATTTTCTACAACATCTGAGGACTTGTTTGTGCCTGTGGCCAGTCCAAGTCATCTATGTCTAATTCAAAGGCAGATGGAGTTGTAGATTTAAGACTGTGATCAGCCTTGAAAGGAGCTTTGGATTTGATGTTTGTTCAAAGAGATGTAGAGTGCCTTAAAGATAAGAGATTTGGAATCTCTGACAACCAGAGCCTTGCCCCTGACTCCTCCAGAGAGGTAAGGGTCTGTGTACCTAGCGGGTAGACACTGCTCTTTAGACTCCAGGTCCCAGAGGCATATCCTGAGCCCCACTTCTACATGGCAAAACACCAGTGACCTGGAATCAGTCTCCCCACAACCACAACCATCCGTTACCATGTCTCTGACTGCCAGAGATTTGTCCATGACTGCCCTGGGAGAGATGAGTATCTGTGTTTCCAGCTGAAGAACCCTCTTTGCAAGACCCCAACCCCCAGAGGTAAATCTAATACCCCACCTGCAGCTGGCATAGCTCAGAGACATGGAAGCAGCCTCCCCAAACCCACAACCATCCCCTACCACATTTCTACCACCAGAGCGTTGCCCTGACTACCCCTGGAGAGGTGAGTAGCTGGGTCACACTGGTTAGAGAGCCCTGCTCTCTAGACCCTAGACCTGAGAAGCACATCCTACACTCAATTCCCAACCACCAAGCCCCAGAAACCCTGGGGATACCATTCCACATCTGCAACCATCCCCCACAGTATCTGCAATCACTGAAGCTTTGGCCCTGACTGTACCTGGAGAGGAGCCCCAGAGCTGCATCAATGACTACCAGAGGCACAGATCCACCTAAAATAGGAGGAAGACACAGGCCCCACTGGCACCAATTGAAGAACAAGAGACCCTCTGAAGCCCAATTCCACCTTTACTCCTTGGATGGAGAGATGTATAAGCACCATTGCAACAACACATTCAACAAAGACCAATATGGAAACACCAGAACCTAGTGGTCTTAGAACAAGTAGATTTCAACATCTTAACCCAGAAGAAGCAGAAGAAAATGACCCTAAATTTAACTTTATGAAGATCATAGAGAATCTTAAAGAGGAAATGAAACATTCCCTTAAAGAAATGGAGGAAAAGAAAAACAAAAATTGGAAGACATCATTAAATCTCTTAAAGAAAACCAAGAAAAAACAAACATGTGAAGTAAACAGTTCAAACAGTTCAAGACTGAAAAGTTGAAATAGAAGCAGTAAAGAAAACACAACCCAAGGCAATTCTAGAAATGGAAATCTTGGAAAATGAACAGGAACTACAGATGCAGGCATAACCAACAGATCAGAAGACATTAAAGAGAGAACCTCTGAAGTTGAAAATACAATAAAGAAATTACATTAATTGGCCAAAGAAAATGTTTAATCCAACAAATTCTTAACATAAAACACCCAGAAAATCCAGGACAACATGAAAAGATCAGAAGTAAGAATACTAGGTCTAGAAGAAGGAGGAGAACTCCAGATCAAAGGCACAGAAAATATATTCAACAAAATCATAGCAGAAAATTTGCCAACCTAAAGAAGACTATGCCTATGAATGTACAAGAACCCTACAGAACACCAAATAAACTGGACCAAAACAAGTATTCTCACCATATAATAATAAAAACACTAAACATACAGAATAGAGAAAGAATATTAAGAGGCACAAAGAAAAAAGGTCAAGTAACACATATAGGCAGACCTATCACAATTGCATCTGACTTCTCAGTGGAAACTCTGAAATAAAGAAAGTCATGAATAGATGTGTTATGGACACTAAGAGACATGGATTCAAGCCCAGACTACCATACCCTCAAAACTTTCAATAACCATAGACAGAGAAAGATATTCCATGACAAAAAAAAAGATTCAAGCAATACCTATTCACAAATCCAATATTACAGAAAGTACTAAAAGGAAAACATGAACCCAATGATCTTAGCTGCATTCACAAATCACAGCAATAGATAACCTCATACCTCACAACAGCAAATTCCAAAGAATGGAAATACACAAACACTGCCACCGAAAAGTAACAGGAATTAACAATCACAGATATTAACATTTCTTAAAATTAATGAACCCCATTCACCTATAAAAAGATACAGGCTAGGGCCCTGTGAAATTCCTTCTGGATGGGTGAGTGTGTGTGATCCAGGGGCAGTCTGTCCCAGGGGAGAGCACAACCCCCC